>PVKC010020135.1:0-18765 GCA_004027635.1 Crocidura indochinensis
GGGGGACCATATGGGGCACCGGGATTCGAACCGATGACCTTTTGCATGAAAGGCAAACACCTTACCTCCATACTATCTCCCGGGCCCCCCAAAACCCATTCTTGATAAAAAAAAAACTATCATCAAGATGGGAATTGAAGGAAATGTTCTCAATCTAGTCAAGGCCAATTACCACAAGCCAATTGCCAATGTTATTCACAATTGAGATAAACTAAACGCCTTTCCTCTAAAATCTGATACAATACAAGGCTGCCCTCTCTCACCACTCCTATTCAACATACTACTGGAAGTACTTGCCCTAGCGATTAGGCAAGAAAAAGATATCAAGGGCACCCAGATAGGAAAGGAAGGAGCCAAGAAGCTCTCACTGTTTTAGATGACATGATACTATATTTAGAAAACACTAGAGACTCAGCCAAAAAGCTTCTAGAAACAATAGATTCATATAGCAAAGTGGCAGACTACAAAATTAACACACAAAATTCAATGTCCTTATATACAAATAATGATAGAGAAGAAATGGGCATTAAAATAAAAACAAGCCTATTCACATTAGTTCCATAAAACTCAAATATCTTGGAGTCAACTTAAGAGGTGAAGGACCTATACAAAGAAAACTACAAAATCCTGCTTCAAGAAATAAGAGAAGAAACAAGGAAATATAAACATATATCCTATTAAAGGATTGGGAAGATTAACATAATTAAAATGGCAATACTCCTCAAAGCATTTTCTAGATGTAATAATCCCTCTAAAGATACCCACGACATTCTTAAAAGAAGCTGATCAAACACTCCTGAAATTCATTTGGAACAATAAACACCCATGAATAGCTAAAGCAATCCTTGGGAAAAGGAATATGGGAGATATTACTTTCCTCAATTTTAAATTGTATTACAAAACAATAGTTATTAAAACACCACAGAATTGAAATAAAGACAGATCCTCCAATCAGTGGAATAGACTTGAGTATTTAGAGAATATTCACCAGACATAAAATCAACTAATCTTTGATAAAGGGGAAAGAAATCCAAAATGGAATAAGGAAAGCCTCTTCAACAAGTGGTGTTGGCACAACTAGTTAGCCACTTGCAAAAAAGCAAACTCAGACCCCCATCGAACACCATATACAAAAGTCAAATCCAAAGTCAAATTAAAGACCTTGATATCAGGCCTGAAACCTTAAGGTATATAGAACACCACATAGGTAAAACGCTCCATGACACTGAGACTAAAGGCACCTTCAAAAAGGAAACATCACTCTCCAAACCAGTCGAAGCAGAGATAAACAGATGGGAATATATTAAGCTGAGAAGCTTCTGCACCTCAAAGGAAATAGTGCCTAGGATACAAAACCCACCCACAAAATGGGAGAAACTATTCACCTAATACCCATCAGACAAGAGGCTAATATCCAAAATATACAAGGTACTGACAAAACTTAACAAGAAAAATACATCTAATCTCATCAAAAAATGGGGAGAAGAAATGAACAGACACTTCCTCAAAGAATTACAAATGGCCAAAAGGCACATGAAAAAATGCTTCACATCACTATTGATCTGGGAGATGCAAATCAAAACAACAATGAGGTACCATCTCACACCACAAAGTCAGACTCTGGAAACAACCAAGATGCCCTTCAACCGATGAATGGCTAAAGAAACTGTGATACACATTCACAATGGAATAATATGCAGCCGTCAGGAAAGATGAAGTCAGAAAATTTTCCTATATATAGATGTGTGTGGTATCTATTATGCTGAGTGAAATAAGTCAGAGGGAGAGGGATAGACACAGAACAATATCACTCATCTATGGGTTTTAAGAAAATTCAAGGGGGCGGGTGGTGGCGCTGGAGATAAAGTGCCTGCGCTAATCTAGGACGGACCGAGGTTCGATCCCCCGGTTCCCCATATGGTCCCCCGTGCCTGCCAGGAGCGACTTCTGAGCGAATAGCCAGGAGTAACCCCTGAGCGTCATCAGGTGTGACCCAAAACAAAAACAAAAAACAAAAAAACAAAAAAAATTAAAAAGAAAATTCAAAAACATTTTTGTAATAATTCTCAGAGACAATAGAGATGAGGGCTGGAATGTCCAGCTCCCGATATGAGACTCATCACAAAGAGTGGGAGTGGTGAGTGCAATTAGAGAAATAACTACACTGACTACTATCATAACAATATGAATGAATGAGGGAAGTAGAAAACCTGTTTCTAATACAGACAGAGGAGGTAGGGAGTTGGGAGATTTGGGGCATTGGTGATGGGAATGTTGCACTGGTGAAGAGGGGTGTTCTTTATTTGACTGAAGCCCAACTACAATCATGTTTGCAATCAAATTGTATAAAAATAAGAAATAAAATAATTTTATATGGGTCGCAAAACCTCCAAGTGGAGAAAAAACATCTTTACAATGAAAAGATAGAATATCTCAAAGACAAATATATAAGTGCTAAGACTGCAGAGTTTTTTAGAAGAAACCTACAGGAACAAAAGTTAATGATCTGAGATTAATCCATATCTTTTTAACATAATAGCAAAAGCACAAGAGAACAAAGAAAACTAGACATCATTGAAACCTTATGTCTCTCTCAACTCTTAACTCAGCACCACGCAGTTCAGCAAATCCTCAGACTGTGACTTTAGTAACACTATTGTGAGTTATAACAATGATCAGAAATTGACTTTTATTGGTCCATTTTTGTGATTTTATTCACCATTTTGTTGTAATAAGTAATATGAAATAAATCTGTTTGTGCCTACAAAGGAGACAGGCTTGGGAGTTAATTGAGAAACTGGCGAACATTGGTGGAGAGGTCAGACTGGTGGTAAATTGGCATTGAAATATGGAATGCCTGAAACAACTATGCTATGAAAAAATTTTAATTACACATCTTTAATTTAAAAAAAAACTCATGCCTCAAAGATCAGAAAATAAAATGACAACATGGAAAATAAATGAACAACATTAAAAATGATCAAATATATTTGTAAATCATGCAACAAACAAGGCACTTGTATCTATAATAATCTCCAAAACTCACAATATAAAGACAATCCAACATTAAAATAATGGAATAAAATACTTTTAAGCATTATCTATGAGGTAGATTTACTTAAAAAGTATGTTTTGTGGATTAGTCTTTTAAACATTAAAATAATTCTAAGAGAGAGGTACTATTAATACCCTTTTAACAGACTAGAAATGGCAAACCTTTGGAATGTGTTGCAAGTATCACCTTGGTTATGGGGACTGGGGATGAATCCGTCCCAGGAAGCTAGTGAGTTCACAAGGAATAAGTAAGTCCATGTTTTCACAGCTAGTAACTGTTGAAGCCAGTGTTGTAGCCAAGCCACTGAATCATTAAACACTACTTTCCACTCAACTTTCCTCTATAGAAATATTTCCATTTTCATTGAGTTGACTAACTCATATATTCTGTAGATTTACCAGGACTACCATATATCAATTGAGGATTATACAGTACCGTTACTTCTTAGTTGCCAATAATGGAGAAATTGATGCTTTGAGATAAAGTCTTTATAAATACAAGTTTACACTTAAGTCTCCAGACTCCTGATGATATACCTTGAAATATGCATTATTTGATGAACACATGGTCTCCAAAATACTTTGACGATTAGGAGGCCTCTTTCAATACTGTGCTATAGTACTGCATACTACGAAATAATAAAGTACTGCAGAATCAAGTACTAGTTACATTTTGGGGTTTGGGCATTATTGCTTGGCACTTTTGTACTAAAGATACCCTAAGACCTTGTTGTAGATTCTGAATTCCATGCAAAAACCCACTGGAAACCTGTCTCTAAAAATTTTGTCTCTGCCTCTTTCAGATTTTAATATCTGTCACTCTTCCATGTTATTGTTCAAATTAGGCAGTTTGTCTTTTTATGCCAGAAACCACATATGTCTCCTCATTTTGAAAAATGTTTGATACCCAAGAGAAGTTTGGGGGTTCAATTGGTTAAACAAAGTATGAGTCACTGTTTTTCATCTTCTTCACATTAAAAACTCACTCTTTTAAACTTGTTTCACTGATTAATAAACCCCATACACATCTAGGGAAATTCACCCAAATTAAAGTAACTGTTTTCTTGGGAATTCTTAAATACATAATGGGGTTATCATGATCTCTAGATTTAAATATGAGATAACTTTAGATTTCTTACAAAAGTGATCTTCCTCCTTTTGAGACTTGAAGTGGGCCTTGAAATATTGAAATCCTTGAAATCTAATAGGTCTCAATAGCATCCACCTTGTGATAGGCAGAATCTAAATGGCAAATCATTAATTCTAAAACTTCAACAGTGGCAAACAATTTATTCCTGGGTAATTTGTCCTTGGTTCTTAGTGAGGATCCTACAAGGAAACCAGTCAGAAGACTTTATAGAATGATAAAATTACAATAAGACAGAACTTCACAGATCATCCATAAATGTGCTCCTTTACAAATGATCAGAGACCACAGAAGACTCATTCACCAACAGATACTCTTCTGTACTTTTTTAACTTAATATTTAGGCATTATTTCTCATTGTCAGTGCTCACTAAAAATGATCACCATTCCATGCTACCTGCCTCTTTTTTCTATTTCCCTCTAACCACTTTTCCTAAACTCTCTATGTCTCTCCCCAAAAGAAACCATAAATCTGGGTACAAGTTTTCAACTACTTGACTTCTCCTATTCATGCCTTTATTTTCATTAATTCCTGACTGTCACTTTTAATAAGCTTATGAGGAAATTATACCACCCAACTTAAGTCTCCCATGATTTTCAGTTTTGTTTTGCTTAGCCCCCCAAAAAGAGGTAATATGTCCTGAGCTTTCTATAAAAGATGTATTACAAGGTATCAATTGTGTCCCCAATAAAGTACTTCTTCTGTGCTCTGATTTTATTTCCCACCCCAGACTATTTCAAAAGACTTAAAGACTTAAATGGGATATGTATATTTTCTTTGTATATTTCCTTAGATGTATTTTAATAGGTTTAATCCTTATTGTGTAGTTCCTTATGTAGATGTCATTTTCCCCATCCCTTTATTAGATTTGTTTAGTAGGAAATTCTAGTAGATTTGTTTTTCTTGGGTTCTGAGTTTATGTTAGAAACAGGTTCTAGGGATTGTTCAGTTTGTTATTTTTACCTCCATATGCACCAGTAATATTATGTAGCATTGTTCATTTTTCATTTTTAATTAATATTAAAATGGAAAATCTTAGATATAAAACGTTCTTATCTAATAGGGATAAGAAAGTATAATTTTATATTGCAGGGGTCCTCTCACCCTGAACATTTGTCCTAGTGATGACTTAAGCTTCAGTTGATTAGGCAATCAGCTGTTCACATCTGAACCTTGGATTCCATCTCTGAAACTAGCACAGTTTTCTGCACTTGCACTGGGAATTGAACTTCTACCAGGGAAGGTCCTATGGCTACCCTGGCACCAACTTGCTCCAGAGTAGGTTCATAGGATACACTAACAACTTGGAAACATCAACAACTTGTTTTCAGGGTGTGTTTCCCTGCCTCACCACCTAACAGTGAAAGAAAAACAGAAGATGCTCTATGACACCCTGAATTCAACATAGGATCTGTGCAAAAACCAAGATCTCTGTTACAGAAGCCTGACTATGACAATGATGCAGGAAAAGATCTTCTTTTCCTGGGACCATAAAGACTTTGGAGTTAGAGAACTTAGTATGTCTTAATCTGTAATTGGTCTAATGGCAGGGTGCTTTGTGGGTAGGGTCTCCCTGTTTTTAAGCTAAAGGTTTTTTCCTTTCTATTTTCTTATTAACTTTCTTTTCTTATTACTTTCCTTTCTATTTTCTTATTAACTTTTGCTGTGCCTATGCAAAAAATAAATAAATAAATAAATAAACTGCCACCCCATTTTTATCTTTTATAAAGGGTTCCCACCTTGTTCATAGAATCTTGGGACATGATTATTTTGTTTTATCTCATATTATTGCATTTTCTATAATATTAAGAAAGGAGAAAAAATAAAAGAATAAGGCCAGAGGCCAAATGGTTAACTTTAACAATCTAAACTTAAAATGGGTCTATAATACTGACAAGGCCAGAAAGCAAAGGGTGTTAGAGGATGCATTTTGGGGAACACTAGTGGAGGGTGGTCAACACTGGGAGTGAGAATGGCCCTGATTCACTGTACTGTATATCTGAAAACCAACTATGAAGAACTTTGTAAATCACAATGGTTTCAATAAACCAAAAAAAGAAAAAATGAAGTGCTTCTTTTGCTATGCCTACACAAAAACGTTTGTCAGAATACAATTAGTTCTATTTGGATATTTCTGTACTATAATAAATTTCATTTTAAAAAAGCATGCTTTTTATATCTGCTTCTATATCACAGTGAAAATCTGTATTATTTGCCTATAAATAATATCTATATTATTTTCCTTCAAATCGAGAAGTGGGCTAGAAAGTACCATATGCCATTTCAAGCCTCTCTTCTTAATCCAATCAAGGCACTAGAGCCATACCATAGCTATCAATTGTTTTCAGTTTCTCAATCAATTGAGTCTTTGTCTCTTCTGTAAGGGGAAATTCATCAAAATCGTACTGAGCGAAAAAAATTCCTGTTTTCTGGAAGACATTTAGTATGATGTCAGCCACTTGAACTATAGTCCCTTTATTGGTTCATTAAATTTTGTTTTAAAGATTAACTGATTTTGCTCTTTGAACCCATATTTCTGAATTTGAAGATTTCTTGAGATTAAGCAGATGTCCAGCTCTCTTTGGGCACTTGTGGTTTATCTCAACTAATGAGATATTCAGAAATAGTTTATAGAATGTAGTTTTATGAACAAAAGTAACCCAAAGTAGTTACCAGAACTACCTAAAAGGCTTTTAGATTGTTTTTGCTCAGTATACTGTGGTTCACTCCACAGAATGTTATTTTAATGTTAACTTTGAGGGTGGATTTTGGATCATACCCAGCAATGATCAGAGTTTGCTCCTGTCTCTACACTCATGGGTTACTCCAAGCAGTGTTCAGGGCACCATATGGGAAGTTGGGGATTGAAACCAGGTCAGTCGCATGTAAGATAACCATACATGCTCTGTACTATCCATCTGGCCCCTAATCTTAACTTTTAATTAGTTTATTTATTTGGTTTTTGGGTCACACTCGGCAGTGCTCAAGGGTTACTCCTGGCTCTGTGCTCAGACATCACTCCTGGCAGGTTCGGGGGACCATATGGGATACCGGGATTCAAAACACTGTCCTTCTGCATGCTAGGCAAACACCTTACCTCCATGCTATTTTTCCACCTTTAATATTAACTTTTTAAGTGGAGAATTTAAAAGTGAAAAAGGCATTAATATAATTATAATAAGATTTGAATGTCATGTAGTCTATACAGTATATCTATACTGGGTCAATTTTTCATAAGTATACAGAAATATATTTCACTATCAAAGACCAAATCAGATCACACAGAGATAACGTCACTAAGCTTGCAATAAAAGAACAAAGTTCAGAAGTACTTTATTGAAATCTAAATTCTGGAAACTAAATTCAAAATCCTTGAGAGCACCTGGAAACAATTTTCTTTATTTTTAGCAATCAAATATAATATGATTTATTTCCTGTAATGTTATTATTTCACTGTTTTCAGTCTCACATTGTTTATGAGGATTCTGCATTTATAACTTTTCTAAAAAGCATATAAATTAGACTCTATCTTCCTGATATGTGTAGATATTTTCCCAAAATGTTATGAATGAAATATAAACTCAAGACTTAATAATAAACAAACAATGCATTCACATCTAGTACTAAATAATTTGGGGTAAATACTGATATATTCTATATGAAAAAAAACCCTACAACCTTTTTGTGAACTACATTTTCACTGAAAACTGAAGCAGTTTTTAACTTTGTCAAGTTTGCTTCATCACTGTTAAATCTGAGTAGAAAGGAAATATGTGCTAATTTCTGTATTAGAATAACAAAAGTCTCAGCTTGACCCTTTTACTGTAAGGATCACAAGAAATAACTAACTTTATTTGAAACAGTAGTGAGAACAAGGTGTTAGTGTTAGCAAGCCAACACACTTCTGCTATCTCCCAAATGTGAATGTTTCATTTCTAATGCTCACCAGCATATACCCATAAGTGTGGTAATTAAAAAGGAGGGCAACTGAGACATAGTCAACAAAATAGCTCATTTTATTTACTTTTTTATTTGGGGGAGGTTGGGGACCACATCGTGTGGTACTCAGGAATTATTCTTGGCCTCTGCTCAGGGATACTCCCGGCAGTGCTCAGGGGGACCACAGGGATGTGGGGGATAGAACCTGGATCAGCCACAGGCAAGGTAAGTGCCTCCCCACTGTACTATCTCTCCAGCCTCTGGACTTTCCTTTAAATGCTCAACCTATTAAATGTCTGCTCTCAATATCATTTCTAAATATAAAGACTTTGCTATCCAATAGCTATGTCTTAATTTTATTATTATATCCATCTTGCTCTTTGTATAAAATTTTAAGAAATTTGCACTGGGTATGTGGCTGAGAGGTGTAACACAGGGTTCAACTGACCCTGCGTGGGATCCCTGGTACCATTGGTCCTGAGTATCACTGAATGTGGCCCAACACTAACAATAAATCAGACCCTCAGAAGGACACTGCCTAGGGCCAATATTGCTGCTCTTAGAACCCCTAAAAATAGGGAGGAAGGAAACAAAATGGATATAAATCTTAGCAGAATAAACACAAGTACTTCAAGACTAATATATTTTTAAAGAAATCAACCATTAAATCCTGTTCTTGTCATTATATTTGTTGCCATGTCCAATAACTAAAACAATGTTCCCAATAATTTCCTATTCTTAAAACTCAATTCTAATCATTTCCAGCACTTGAAACCTGGAAATTATAAATTTTACTGTTAATTTCAGAGAAACCTGATAAACACTCAAACTTATCCACTTTGGGTCTTCACTAAATATTTGTAAGAAATAATATTTTCAGTAATGAATCCTAAGCTATTTGATGATTGTTATGCAAATAAACATTTTACTGTGCTCAGCTTCTCCCTGCACATTAACACTAAATATATAATTTCAACTTGACTTCGCACACCGTCTATTTCATCTATTTCCTAAGTGACCTATGAGAGTTTTGAAAGGTCTTATTGTCTTCACAGCTATAAACCAGACCTATTCCCAGGGGAAGCTGTCAGTCCTGGGTTCTGTGCAAAGTTAATCTAAAGTATGGAATGGAAAAGCTCATTTGGTTGGTTTTGGGTTTTAATTACATTGTTTAAAACAAAGTCCTGACTAAACATATTTTCAACTCACCTTCCTAAATATTCTCCAAAACCTACTTTGTCTTCAGTAGGGGTGTGTGGATGAAAATCTGAGCTTATTAATAATTTAATGAAATTCATTAACTCTATGAAGAGTGGCTGGTGGGGGGTGCTGAATGTGGGTACATAGGAGTTGCATTTAGAAAACCCAATGTGATTTAAGAATCAGCCCACTGCCTTTGGTGGTACATACAAATCAATTCAGAGGCCAAGAATTAACTCATGAAATAAGATTTCTGTATCTTTTTTGAAAGATGTTATAAATCCATAAACTATCAGGAAATGCTTTTCTACTCCCAATCTATATTTCCTGATGCTATAGTTTTACATTTTCTATCTTCTATAAGACTAAAAGTGCAAATGAGATATTATTGCAGATATTTGCATTTCTTGATTTGTATTGAGCTGTAGTCAAACCATCAATATGACATAAATAGGGTTACTACAAAAATATGACTATTCCACTATATATTGTAACCAGGCAGGTCTTAATATTATTCTGAAGTTTACCCTTAGAAATTTAGAGTTGGGGCCGGGCGGTGGCGCTGGAGATAAGGTGCCTGTGCTAACCTAGGATGGACCTCAGTTCGATCCCCCGGTTCCCCATATGGTTCCCTGTGCCTGCCAGGAGCGACTTCTGAGCGAATAGCCAGGAGTAACCCCTGAGCGTCGCCGGGTGTGGCCCAAAAACCAAAAAAAAAAAAAAAGAAAGAAATTTAGAGTCCATTTTTACATGTACACATTAGACATTATCACTGCATTCTAAATTCATCAACAAAACGATATAGGTGATGATTCCACTTGCTAAATACTGATTTCAGAACCTTAAATCTGCCATGTCTTGGAGATTGAGAAAATTAGTTGGTGAATGCTCCTGGAGTTTGGAATCACCCAAATCAAGTGAGAAAATAATTGTGAGATAAAAGATGGCAGGCATGCCATTTGATCATAATTAGGGGAACTGAATTAAAGCTTTTTGAGATTCAAGAGCAGAATTCCTTTCTCTTAGCTTATCAGTAGACACCAAACTCCATAGAAGATAGAAAATGGTCCATTTAACCTATTTATTCAGTTTTTGTAACTAGTCTATTTCCTAACAAAATTTCTTATATTTAGTGACCTAAAAAAACCTAAAAATTATCAAAAAAAAATCCACCTTTCCCCATTGATTACTAAACAGTGTCTTAATTACTTAACCCTTTACACACACACACACACACACACACACACACACACACATGAACTTTAGAAACAGCCAGCTATCCTGATCCAGGAATTGTGGTAACAATGAAACTTCTGGAGCCAGAGTGAGCATTTGCCTTGCGCGCAGCCAATCCAGGACAGACCTTGGTTCTATCCCCGGCATCCCATATGGTCCCCCAAGCTAGGAGTGATTTCTGAACGTATAGCCAGGAGTAACCCCTAAGCATCACCGGGTGTGGGCCCAAAACCAAAAAAAAAAAAAAAAAAGCAATGAATAATCTAATGAGTATTCTCTTCTGTGAGTTGTATGGTACTAGGGATCAAGCTTAAAGTCTCCTATGTGTAAGGCGTGCTCTCTACCACCATGTTATAGCCCATCCTTTACCTGTTAGTAACATACAATAGAGCTAGAGACCAATGACTAGAATAATCATCCCTTTATAAACAGAATCTATTAAGTTTGGGGTAAGGGAGTTCCTAAGAGTTCAGTGTCTGAGAAAGATATGGGTCTCCTTCTTTGCAAATAATTAGCTTTCTTAGGATTTTATTTTATTTATACAAAACCTCTTTGTTTTATTTGGATCCTACACCTGGCAGTTCTCTGGAATCCTTTGGTGTTAGGGATCAAACCCAGAGTATCCATATATAAAGCACGTTCTCTAACCCTTTGAGTCATCTCCCAGGCCTGAAAAATCTCTTTTTAAAAGCCAATTACAAAGTTGAAATAACACTTTGAACAATCATATAGTAATTGATAGTATAAGAGCTAAAAAACTGGAAAGAATTGAACATGAGAATGACAAAAATAGCACAGGAAGGGTGCCAGATTCTAAGGAAAGAGCCAGGAGAAGTATCTAGTAAAAAGACAAAATAACTATGTTGAAAGGCAACCCTCACCCCAAAGATAAAATTATTTTCAAGTAGCTCATTTTAAAAAGCATTCCTAGTTATTCGCAGTCATTTGGTCATGACTAAAGTCTACTTCTTTCTTTCACATACTTATAACTGCTATTAGGTAAGTGTTATTGCATAACACTAAATTTAGCCTATTCTCAACCTCTGTTCTTAAGGGAGATAAAGGGAGAATTTCCTATAAGCCTTTGGTCGCATCGTGTTCATAAAATGTTTAATATGTGTTTCATGTGTGCTCCTGACTAAAGACAGCTTCATTGATAGATGTTTCAGATTCATTAACAGTGAATCCACAGACAACACTCTGTCACTCACAGCCAAACACAACTATCACACAGCCTTTCTGTGATCAGATGTACCAGGCCACACTTCAGCACTCTGAAACAAGCAACAAAAGCTACCAGAATATCCCTAAATATGACACTAACTACACCACTGCAAGGACCCTAGCTTGTAGTCAAAAGTTGAACCAAACAGGCAGAAGAACCTGTTGTTCCTCGCTCTGAGATGTGAGCACCCAGAAACTCATTTTCTGTCACTCTACATGGCACATATTATTGCAAAAAAGTCACTGGAATATTTTGGGGGATCCCAAATAAAGGGGGACTTCAACTATAGAATCTGTGGTGAAGAACTATGCTTTCACTATCAAGGTGAAAGTCTTTATCTTAGGTTTGGTATCCCAGAGCAGTAATGCCTAAAGTTCTTTTTCAGTGATATAATGCTGATATAATTTTCAGTGATATAACACTAAAATTTCAATAATGAAATCTATTATCACTCTGTTCTTTTCAACATTTTTGTTTATCATTCCTACTTAATCAACAGTTGCTGCATTTCATAAAATATATTTACTGTAACCTCACAGTAGTATTTACTGTGATTAAATTGTGATCAACACTGTTAGTTTTTAAGTGCAATTCGATGTTAAGTACACAAACAGGCTTCCTAAAGGGAAGCATCTTTGATAATGTCAATTTGCCAACCCAAACGTTTTACTTCAAATTATTTTTTGTTTTTTGAGCCACACCTGGTTCTATTCCTGGTTCTACACCCAGAAATCACTTCTGGTGGGCTTGAGAGACCATATGGGGTCTTGAGAGTTGAACTTGGTTCAGCCTGCTGTACTATCTCTCAAACCCACCAAAGGTTCTTCTATTTCAAAAGCTTTTCATTTTAAAAAAACTGTTAAGATTAAAAAATTGCATTCAAACTCAAATCAGTGGCAAAGAGATAAAAATTAGGGAACACACCATAAAATACATTTGTTTCCAAAAATACAAGTTAAAAATGTCAATAAAGGGGCCGGAGAGATAGCATAGAGGTAAGGTGTTTGCCTTTCATGCATAAGGACTATGGTTTGAATCCCGGCATCCCATATGGCCCCCTGGCAGGCCTGCCAGGGGCGATTTCTGAGCATAGAGCCAGGAGTAGCCCCTGAGGGATGCCGGGTATGACCCAAAAACCAAAAAAAAAAAAAAAAATGTCAATAAAAACTAATCAGTAAAATTTTATGCAGGGTTATTTAATATAAACATGACACAATTGTTATGAAAGAGCAGCAGTATTCAGAACACCTGGTTTGGTGGAATACTTAATTTTGTACACCAGTTCCTTAAATGCTAAAACTGATATAACAAGTTAACTAAACTATAATTTAAAAAAATAAGCTATCAAAAAACCTGATTATCCATAGTCAAGTTTCACATCATGTGGCATATGTCCATCTTAAAACTCAGCAACGTAGAAATTACAATTATTATTTTGACATGTTAGAAATTACAAGTTATTATTTCATTGAATTTCTTCAGTCTTCCATAGAAGAGGTTTGTGACCACCACTTCAACATCAATCTCCAGCAGCACCAGATTCTCATTTGTGGTATGAGATTATATATCAAAGAGGGCTAAAAATCACAGAGAAATCCAGGAAAGACAACTGCAGGGAGCCAGTAGATCTTTTTACAGGATAGGAGGTGTGTGGTCAGAAATCTGAGAAAATAAGTTGATCTGAATATAGTCTTGCTCACTTAATTTTGCTTTTCTTCAATATACTATGAATTTTTTCTGGAGCATCCAAATTTCATGTGATCTTCCCAATATGTTTATTGATGCTTATTGAGAAGCAGATTTCTTCAGTGAGAAAAAAGCAACCAGATCAAATAGAAAAGTGCAGTCTTATGGTTCAACCTGGTTTAAATCTCAGCTCTCTCTAACAGTAAATATTTTTTCTATATAGCAAGTCTATGACTTTGAGATTTCCAGACTAAATTCTTGTGAGTTGAGTCATTCCAGTAAAATTGAGCAGCCGATAGCATTACTAAGGGATATGTAGAGCACATACCCTGCCATGTCTGAGACCATTCCTTAGCTCCCCAACCACCTCCAACACACTGAACCTTACTCTGGCTACACGATCATCTGAAATTCCCAATATCAAATCCAAGTATATCCAATCATCACATCAAAAACAATTACAGCAAAAATAACAAAGAAGGAAAAAAGGACATTTTTTTAACATTCATTTTAAGAATACCTCCACTTTATAAAAGTGGAGAGGGTTGGAGTGGTGGCACAGTGGTACAGCATTTGCCTTGCAAGCAGCTGACCTAGGACAGACCATGGTTAGATCCTCTGGGGTTCCATATGGTCCCCTAAGCCAGGATTTTTGGATTTCTGAATTTCAGCATTTCTGAGAGCATAGCCAGGAGTAACCCCTGAGCATCACCAATGTGGCCCAAAAACCAAAAAAAGAAAATACCTCCACTTTGACCACCAACTATAAACCCCCCCAAAAAAATCCCTAATAAAGCATTGCATTTTCCTTTATCACAAAAATATCCCATTAAATGCTGACAGCCATAGAATATTTTTCTAAAATTTATGCATAGGTAACCTCTAAAAATCCTGTAATTTGGTCTAGACAAAGGCAATAATATATTATAAATCAGTGTCTCATTTGCTCTAATTGCCTCCTTAAAATAGCTACAACAGGATCAATGTCTCAAATTCTGTTTTATTATATACACATTCTTAAAAGCATCAATGACAAAATGCTAACTGGCTAAGACAGAGTAGCAGCTGGCTCCATGGTCCATGCAAAGAATGCTCTGAAAACAGTTCAAGAATGTTTGATGTACTTCACAAGGATTCTGTTCTAAAATTTCAAAGCCACATTAAAAAGTGATAATTGCTATCTGCAGAGGAAAAGAGGAAGTCCCAAAAGTTGGAATTAGACCAAACGCTGGCAACTGCCAACATTTGGATTCTTAATGAATTTTTCCTTCTTGCTACCAAATCTGATCTTAACATATATGTAATAAATTGAAGGACCTGTTTTTATTTCTTTCAAGAGAAAAAAATGGCCTTTTAAGTGCCAATCAGCTGTCTGGCATTATAAGTCACTTAGCAAAACAGGAATGTACTGCCTAATGAAAATATAGACAGCCTCATAATTTAATATTTAATCAATGTATTAATCATAATTTGTGTTCGTGAATGCTATATTCATGTTCTCTCTTTTGTTCTTTTTTTATCACTACATATTAATTACACATGGATTTTTTTTATTCCTCTACCACATTCATTCTGATTCAACTTGTCCAAATTGCTAAAGATGACCTCAGTGGTAGAGCATTTGCCTTACATGTGTGAGCTCCTGGGTTCAATTCCTAGCACCAACCAAAAGTTAAAAAAGAAAAGAAACAGATGAGAACAGGAGAGGAGAAGAGGAGAGGAAAACCAAATTGTGTTTTCACTCTAAGAACACCAGAAAACATTAATAAAAGAAAATATTAAAATATTAAAGAAAGCATACCTCAGGGTATGCCCTCAACAAAAATCCTTGAGACAAATAATTTCAATTTTCCCTTAGTATATAATTTTTCCCACATCAGATTTAATCCCTTAGATAAATAAAAATGAAATCAGGGGCTAAAGACAAGAATTCTGATAGTCTCCAGAATTCATTTGTCCAACTATTTTCACCCTTCAAAAGACTTTGTCATGTCTCTTCTTAGCTAAAGTCATTCTCCAAAACTAACTCTTATTTGTGTGGTTGAATCTCCAACATCCATTCCACTCTCCAAATGTTTGTGTATTGTTTTGACTTTTTTTTGTTTTGAGGCCACATCTATACATATTTCTGACTTGGTGCTCGGCATCACGGTACTGAGGAACTAGCGAGTTGCCAGGGATCCATCCAAAGACTCAGCATGCAAAATATGTACTTCAAATACCGAACTCTCCTCCCAGACTCACTCCAAATGTTTGCATCAAGTCAGCTATGACCCATTTCCTTGCCCTTTCCCAGTAATAAACATTAGTTACTTTCAGGAAAGAGTTGTTATACGTCAATGTGGTTTGTTTGGATTCTGTGAAAAGAAACTACTATGCTGGTGATTCTCTATCTCCCACTACCTACCTACCTACCTACTTAGAGACACACATACATACACACACAAACACACACATATACACTTGCTGGGCCATGCCCATTGTTTAAAACCTGCTAACTTATAGAGCACTGGCAGCCAGATTACATCACACAAGAAACTTGCCTCAACTCAAAATAAAGGAATACTTGCTCAAGACAGTGAAGGAAACATGATTAGAGTGAAAACTTCTCTGTCAAAGAACACTGACCTTGGAGACTTCATTCAGTAAAACCATGAAACAAAACACAACAGGTGAAACCCAATCCATAACACAGACATTATAATGACATCTGGTAGCCTCTTGAGTGGCACAGACTTGGCAGTCAGCCTCAGTTATAATCTCTTCTATGGCAAAGATATGTATGGCAAAGTTATTTCTTTTTTTGTTTGTTTGTTTTCTGAGCCCCATCCTGTTTCTCCTGACTGTACACTCAGAAATTGCTCCTGGCTTGGGAGACCATATGGGACGCCAGGGGATCGAACCACGGTTCATCCTAGGTTAGCACGTACAAGGCAAACACCATATCACTTGAACCAATGCTCTGGCTCCTGGAAAAGTTATTTCTAGGTAGAGCCTCCTACATGGAACAAATGGGGAAATTAGCTGTAGCTGTAGTTCCTAGTGTAAAATCTGGGCTTCAATCTGAGCACAGGTTGAAAACTGATTTTGATTCATGATACTGTGAATACTTTTCCATTTTAGATTATATTTGTATTCTTCACAACATTTCTTGATGATAAAAATTCTACCCTGTTGACATGCCATAGCCTCTGCTTCATGGCTTCATGATTAATTTAAGAAGGAATAAGCTGATGAAAGTCACAGTAACAATGATCTTCAGGAAGAAAACTTTGGGGTCTCCTTAGGAGGGAGTGAATGAGCATAAATTATACCAGTGCTCCAGATTTGGAGCTCCTGGAGATATAGCTCATATGCTGATTCAAATTCAAATTCTACAGTTTGAATAGCTCAATAGGAGCACAGCAAATTAGATGGAAAAGTAGCATAGAAAAAATCAGTAAGCAAAAACAATAACTAACAATTCAATAAATTTTCAGAAAGTGACTACAGGATAGTGGGATAACTGTGGGCATACTGTGAGGAGATTCAGTGACCTGATTAAGTTTCATCAGAAAAGGGCCCTACCCCAGATCAGTATAGCTGCTCTACTTTGCTCCATGGTCACGCATGTCTGCTAGTCAGTGAGCCCCAGCACATCACAAAGTGCAAAGTTCACATGATATAGCAACACAGAGTCCCACCACACTTAGTGAATGAAGAAAGTAGTTTGCAAGATCCAACTCTCTAATAAGGACTTAAGAGAGGAAATGTTAAGGATGTCCAAAGAACTCAACAAAACCATGGAACATAATTCAGGGAAGCCTCCCATCCTGAGCATGTGCCATGTGGACCCATGTGATTGAACAGAGAGCATCCAACCCAGGACCCCAGACCTCTGATGTGGAAACAACACATGTTCCAGAACCTGCACCAGGAACCAAATTCCTCTCTGGAAAATTCCTAATACTGCTCTGGCACCAACTCACAACAGTTTGGATATGACACCATGAGGAATGGGCAACAACTTGATCTATGAGAGGGTTGCCTTATCTCATCACGAACCAGTCTGATGTAAGCAGGAGACATGACATCATTTGGTCTATGCAAAAAAACAAAATCGCTAACTACAGAAGACTGACTTTAACAAACTTTGACTGGGAAGAACCTATTGAGGGCCCAATGAGAAAGATCCTAGCTGAGGCTTTGGCCTAGGATTTGTATAAAAACCCAAAACCAGAGGTCTGCTTCAACAACTGCAACTGAGCAGAACTACTAGGACCATATTGAAAGACTCTATCCTAGCCAAATGAATTCTTCTGTGACTCTGAAGCACAGCAGACCTCTTTGAACCTTTCTCTGCCTCTCAAAATCAAAGGATGGAGGAAAATCATCCAAGCAAACAACACCCTTAAAAATACTGGAGTGGCCATACTAATATCAGATGACACAAGCTTTATACTCAAAAAAGATGTAAGGGACAATGATGGGCATTTTATATTAATCAAGGGATATGTACAGCAGGAAGAAATCACTCTCCAAAGCATATATGCACCCAATGAGGACCGGCAAACTATTTAATACAATAGCTGACAAATTTGTAAAAGGATATCAATAACAACACAATAATTGTGGAAGACCTCAACACGGCCCTGTCAACACTTGATAGGTCAACCAGACTGAAACCCAACAAAAATATACTACACCTGAAAAGAGAAATGGAAGAAAGAGGCCTAGTCAAAATATATAGGACACTCTATTGTCAGAAACCTGGATACACATTCTTCTCTAATGTACATGGGTCATTCCCCAGAAAAGACTACATGCTGGCACATAAAATATACCTCCATAAATTCAAGAGGATAGAAATATTGCAGGCTACCTTCGCTGACAACAAGGCTCTGAAATTAGATGTGAACTGCAAAGGGACACAGAAGAAAAACTTTAATACCTGGAAATTAAAAAGTCTACTATTGAACAACCAGTGGGTCCGAGATGAAATCAAAGAGGTAATCAAGACTTTCCTGGAAACAAATGACAATGAAGACACAAACTATCAGAATCTATGGGACACAGCAAAAGTGGTACTGAGAGGAAAATTTATAGCTTTGCAAGTACACATCAGGAAGAAGAGGCATACCTGAATAGCTTAATAATGCAGCTTATTGAATTAGAAAATGATCAACAAAAAATTTAAAAATAGGGAGACAAAGGAAATAAAGTTTAGAGCAAAAATCAATGAAGTGGAAACCCCCCAACAATCCAAAAGATCAAGGAAAGTAGAAGTTGGTTCTTCAA
>PVKC010020136.1:5971-18859 GCA_004027635.1 Crocidura indochinensis
AAACACACACACACACACACACACACACACACACACACACACACACACACACACTTTCCTTTAAGGAAATCTTTTATGTTTGTTTGGGGGCCATACCAGGGGTTACTCTGGTTCTGCACTCAGGAATCACTTCTGGCAGTGTTTAGGGAAAATTTCCAGGTGCCAGGGATTGAACCTGGGTTGAAAGACTGTAAAGCAAGGGCTCTACCCACTATACTATTTCTCTAGCACCTCAGTTTGGGAAATCTGACTTGAAGCAGGAAACCTTCCAAGCTAACACCCATTGATAACTTTTCTTGGCTCCCAGCACACATTCAAGAAGTTGTCCTGGCTTCTAACTGGCCTGAGGTGGATCAACATTTCCACCATCCTCTCTCTTCTTTCTGCCTCAGTCTCCCTCATCTTTGCAGCATGGTCCTGGAGAGCGATCTTTGTGAGCTCCTTCCTGATGGAACCTTGGCTAACACCTTGATTATTTTGCTTCAGAGCCAAAACAACTCGGGCAGGGAAGGTCCGAGGACCCTGGGAAAGTTAATTCCCTGTAAAGTAACTGGGGATTATTTCTGCCTTTGCACAAGGCTTTCTCTCTCTATAAGTGCTTTCTGATCATTTAGTCACTAATCCCAGATGCAGGCCAGAGGTCTGCAGGGAAAACTTTTGTCAAGTCTAAGCTGGAATCTCAAGAAGTTGGTAAGGACCGAGCCAGGGCTGGCGTCGGCTGAAAATGCTGTCTTTCTGTTGTCCACTTCCTGCAGCACCCTCTCCCTTGCTTCTGAAAACTTCCAGCAGGACCCTGGCTTCCTGTCCCTTCAGAACTGGGTATGTGCCAACTCTCTGCCCATACCTGGCCAGAGATGCTTCTGGGAGCAGTCCCTGATTTGGGGAAGAGGGAAAGTTCATGTCCTCAATCTCCTAGAGCTGCTGGCCAGGGCCTTGGAGGAAAAGACAGTCATTAAGTTGCTCACCTGTGACCCTCTTCAGTCTAGACCCTGGGGTTATATGAAGAGCAAGACTGTGATGTAGGCAGACACAAGACTGGCGAGGTCTGCACACACAGAGGATGCACTTGGTCTTGGTTTTGAAGGAGCCAATGTCAATGCCTCCCATACACTAGGAACAAACACAAGAGGCTAACAGGAAAGTTTCCCCAAAGAAAAGCAGTGGAGGTTAGAGAGATGCTACAGCAGGTAAGGCACTTGCCTAGTATGTGGCCAACCTGGGTTCAATTTCTGGCATCTCATCAAGTCACCCAGTCACAGCCTTCCTGTGTGAAGTGCCATGAGTAACCCCTGCACATTGCCAAGTATGACCACAAAATAACAACAACAGAAAAGAAATGATGTTGGTACATTCATGGGCTCCAACCAGAGACCAGTTTTGTAGATGTGCAGCTAAAGCTTACACAGCGAGTGTGGATAAATTTCTGTAGTATCAGGGCAAAGGAACTTGTAGAAAGAAGCAGGAAGAGGAGGTGAAGCAGCCTAAAAGAAGGGTGTGTCTATGGGGCTATTGAGAAGAAAGAGGTGTCCTTGGGTTGGTCCACAAGAATGGGGTATCTGATGTGGCCTACAGAATGGGATGTCCACTCTCTTACTGTCCATTCTTGTGAGTTTTTGTCTTTTCTACTGCCACATGACAGGTATCATATCTCTCAATAGGTTCGATAAAGAGGTGAACTTTTCCCTTCCAGGTCACTTGGGGGACATACTGAGTGCTAGTCATTGCTTCTCTCCATCATCTAACTATTTATCCATATATCCAGCCAACCAGTCATTCAATCACTCATCCATCATCTACCCATCCACCCATCCATCATCTATCCAGCCTTCTACCATCAATCCATTCACCCATTCATCTATTCACCCACTCAACCACCCATCACCATCTATTCATTCACCCATCCATCCTTCATATAACCTTTTACCCACCCATTCTTCCAACCATCCATGTATCCATTTACCCATCTATCCATCCATCCTTCATTCATCCATTTATCCATCCATTTACCCATTCATCTTGTTATCCACCCATCAATCATTCATTCCTTTTCCAGTCCACTTATTTCATTTCAGGGTTATAGATGGGGAGAGCCTCTCCTGATATCCCAGGGAGCTGGGGAGATTCTACCTTAGACACACTTCTCCAGACATACCCCTTCAATTTACTCTAACTGTAGTGTTTAAAACACATCCTACATACTTACACACATATTTTGCAAATGGAAGTAAACTGAAGTCCTTAGAGAAAATCCACCCACTAAGGAAAACATACAAACTCCACACAAACAGGGGTCCTGGCCAAGAATGTGTTTCTCCATTGATGATAAAAAATCATTGCCCAAGAACCTGCCAGCAGAACCCATTTCTTCAGTGCATCTCCCTTTTCCTACTCTGGAATCTGATTCGTGCTCCCTGGAAGAAGAGAATAGGAAATTGCAAGGTTTCTTCTTGCTCCCCTGGGAACAGATCAGGATGGCCCCACCCATATTTAACCTTCCAGACCTTGCCCCAGTCACAGCCTAGGTCTGCTTTAACTTTTAATCTTCCCATTAACTCATGGTGCAACTCATATCCTTTGCCCTACATTTTATTATTCAAAGCGCCAGCTTACTTTTTCTTTGCCTTTAACTTTGGGGTCTGATGTCTCCCCCTCAGATCCTCTCCTCCCTGAGCTTGCTCAACTTCCTTGAGAACCTTTCACCCACCTGCAGCCCCTCCATGATCCAATGGAAGACCTCACCTTCCTTTAACACATTGTGGGCACTCATGTCCTTCTTGTGGCTGTGTCATCTTTTTTCCAGTTGGCTGCTCTGGTGCATATTTCTGAGTTTCCCTCTGCCCCTAGGATCTCTGGCATTGGTCCATCGTGCACTCAAGGAAATGGTAGCTATAGAAGAAGCAGCTGATCATATATTCCAACTTGGGGCTTTCCAGCTAAGAGCATTGCATCATTTTAAGAGAAGGAGGACGAGGAGACCCATTTTCATTAGTTCTTATTAGGCGCCAGGCGCTGTCATCAAATCCTTAGCCTTGCTGGCTCTGTGGAATGAACAGGAAAGGAATCCGGTGTGTGGTCCATACATGGAGGCTCAGAAAAGTTAAGTATCTTGATCAAAGTTGCACATCCCTATTATTATCTCTAGCCAAGGGATCATACACTTATCCCCAGGGACCTCTGAGCAAAGTCTGTCAGATCAAGATGCCCCAACCATGGCACAAGATCTTGGCTAAACTTCCTTCCCCAGGGGTCCAGGCAGGTGGAGCTGGGGGGCAGCTGCCTTTGCAAAGACTCCAGACTCAGAGTTAAAACACAAGCAACTCCCTACTGCCATGCCAGGCCAGAAAGGACTAATTAAGATTGAAAGTAAGATACTCCCTGTCACCACTACAGTGCAGCAGCCTTCTACATGACCAGCCACATCGAGATGCCCAACTTTTCACTTGTTACTCTTTGGACTTCCCCAAAGCGTCTTCCAGAGATCTGTAAGGCTCAGAGTAAAACTAAGTGCATCAGGAAGATGGAACACTCTAGGACTCTTGACTATGGAGGTTAGGAAGCTTAGGGAGTTGAAAGCTGAGAGAGGAGGAGGGAGTCGAGGGGAAGGGAAGTATGAGAAGGGCTGGCTGGAAGGAAAACACACCCAGTAGTTTTGTAAGTGATTGTTTTGGGGAGGTGCTTAGGAGGTTCTGGGATGTCACTAGTGATTCTCGGCCAATTAAGCTATAGGCTCAATGCAAGGACCTGAGGTTGTGATGCTGTTCTGTCTCTACAGTTTCGAAGATACTCTGGACCACCCAACTAATGCTGGGGCCCTCCAGGATTGCACCCAGAAATGCTTGCAGACTATGTGCTGTAAGGAATCATAAGGTTGATATGTTCCCTAAATCCTATCATAAACCCTACTACGCAGCTCTTGTGCCCTTCTGTCATTGAAGTATGTAATATCTGATTCAAGTGATAGGTAGCGAGGAATCTTTCCCTGGAATGCTCAATCTCTTTTACCCAGCATGGGGTTGATGTAATGGCTGCAAGCACATCAGCCATAATGTGACCATGAGGTCTGATGCAACTAAAGTACTAGAATATCACATGGAGGATACTAGAGCATTAAAACTGATGCCAACACCCATCTCCCTCCGGGCTTCTTGAGCCCTAGAAAGAAATCATGGCTCAAGTTATTTGAAGCTTGAATTAGCTGTAACAATGCTTTGGGCCTAGAGTTACTGATTTCTGTTCTGTCAACTCCATATCTGTGAGACACTAAACACCAGCTGGGGTGTCTGTTGCATTTTTTTTTTTTTTTAGGTCAGTGCTCAAAGGCAATTGTGCTTCCGGGTCACACTTGGCAGTGCTCAGGCTAGAATGAATTCTGGGCCTGCTGTGTGCACAGCTTATGTCTCTGGCCCCAGAACTGCTGTCTTAAACCACCACACATGGTGTCATTTGTTCTAGCAGCCCAGAGAAGCTGCTGGAATAAATCCTTTCTAGGAATCTAAGACCTGAACCAGAGCAATAGCACTACTGTGCATACAGTAGGTAGGGTATTTGCCTTGTATGTGGCTGACCCAGGCTCAAACCCTGGAATCCAATAGAGTCCCACAAGACTGCCAGCAGTGATTTCTGAGAGCAAAGCAAGGAGTAATCTCCATGAGCCACCAAATGTGGCCCAAAAACCAAACAAACAAATAAATAAATCTGGGAGAGCGACAGTGTTATGGTAGGTGCTGCTTAAATGGGACCCATTGCACATGGATATGTCTAGAATAACCTTTCTAGGAGTAGGAAAGCACACTACCAGCATCTCAGCAGAAGGAAAAGCTCAATTTCCAAATTCACCTTCTTTCTTTCCAGCATACACAATGCCAAGGCCTCTCGCCTGTGTCCTGTTTAAGCTGAGACGCTTCCGGCGCCCAGGACAGGCTTCCCTTTCAGCTGTGCCTGCTTTCCCCACACCTGCCAAGGGAAGCACATGCTGGCCCTCAGCCTCTATCTGTGCCACTGTCTTCTCTCGTGTCACCTCATTGTTCCCAAGTGGACAACAAGTCTGCAAATGTAGAAACAAGCTTATTTGGAATATCTGGGTGGGGTGGTGGTGGGAGGAGCCAAGTACTCCTTCATGGGGGAGAGATGCTGATCATCAGAGCTTACTTCTCAAGCTAGCACCTTCTGATATTAGTTTCCTGCACCTTCATGGCTCATCATGATGCCTTGGGTCTCTGTAGCATCTGTATTTGCCAAGAGCTGGAAAATGTACCCACGACTTTTGCCCCAGAGATCCTGCTTCTGAAGCTATATCAAGATGCCCCATGATGGGGGAATTCTGTGGGAGTAAGAGCGAGGTGAGCTCAGAGGTTTCTGGGTTTTGTTCTTTCCCCATTGTCTGAATGTCTGGGGTTCCTGGAGTGAGCACAAGACTTGGGGACCTTTCACTACAGAGAGTAAAATATTGACTGCAACTCTCTGAGGTCACGTGGCCCAGGCCCTCCTCCCTCATCCCCTCCATCTACTGATGGTTGATAGTGACACTAAAGCCTGCTCATTCCTGATCAAATAAGCTTCCTCTATGACAGGCGTTGGCTTAGGGACTTTCCATAATTTTGCAAAGCTTCCTTAGAGGGCAAAGTGGTTTGGGGTACCTTAATCCCCTACCCATCATGCTATTCAGAAGCTGACTTTCCTGGCCTCCTATTCTTCCCACAAATGCTTCTTTGACTAAAATGCATTTTATCTTGCTTGTGGAAGGTTACACAGACTCAGCCAAGGGCAGGAACAGGAATCACATCTCACCTTGCTTCCCTGTCTTCTACTCCCAGCCTGAGTCCAAGGGCAAGTGAAGCCCATTCTCAGCACCACCCCTTAGCTCTGTGTCCTTAAAGACATTGAGGCTAGATTCCTGTTGGAACTCAGAGCATTGGGAAAGCTGGTCTCTTTCTACTCCAAATAGCTCAATATCCCAAGACCTCAAGTGCATACACATGAGTTTATGCATCCAACTGTCATCCTAACCACTGTCCCCTTATCAACACCCCTTATGTAGATATTGCATTGGGCCCAATGGTATCCTGAGAAGACAGACAAGAAGAAGCCTACATGGACCCCATGGCTTTTAGGATCTATGATTTCCACTACCCAATGCTGCCTTCTTCCTTAATCTCACAGACTTTCCCTCCTGTAGAATGGGTCACAAACAGATCCTGCTAGAGCATAGAACCATATCCCATCTGCCCAGGAAAATAGTGTTACTGACTCATTCACCTACCCATTCAGTTATTTATCTATTCATCTATTTATCATTCATTTATCTTACTAATCACTCTTCAGGCCCCTCCCCTGGCCAGTATGATTGGTTTCTACAGTGCCGAATAAGCCAATCAGCTACAGAAACTACAAGTCTTATTCCTTCCTGCCAGAGCTGTGATTGGCTGTGGTACTGGTCCTGACTTTTTTGAATCATGAGAAGTTCTAGCAGTGCCCAGTGGAAGCCATGAATGAAGCCAGTACAGCAAATGGCAGAACACAGAGACAGAAACAAATAGAATGACTGACCCTTCAAGTATGAGTGCTTATCTATTTATTAATAGGCAATAATATTATCGATTATATTATATAATATATTATGTAAATATATAATCGCAATATATAATGAGTTGCATATATTATATACTATATAATTAATATAAATTATATTATATAATAATTATATAATAAATTATATATTGTATGATGTTATCTATTAATAAACATGTAAAATGTATTATCTATTTATAATATCTACATAATATACTATCTATATTATAGATATTATAATACATAATTTAAGAGTCCAAACAAATATAAATGCTAATGAAGAGCCAAGAAGATGGTATCCCTCACTCTCCAAAACAACCCAGAAATCCAAGTACATGAAAAAAACATTCAGACACTAGTCACTGGAAAATTCAAGCTCAGATCACTCCACCATGAATCCTCACTGCACTTCCCACACAGAAAAAAAGAAGAAAGAAAGAAACTGGGGGTGAGGCTATGGGATTCTCATCCCAGTGAGCCTGGAATTCTCATCCAATGCTGCTCAGTTGCGAAATGGGGACACCACTTTGGAAAGCAGTTTGGCAGTTGCTTGTGGAGTAGACATATTTTGGTCATGTTCCCTAGCAATACGGCTCTGAAAGAAAGAAAACAGATGTCAGCACAAAGGCGACACAATTGTTCACAGTGGTAGCAGCATTTATAAAGGCCCCCAAACAGGAAACATCCCACGTCCCTCCTGTGAGAAATGAGGGTGCATATGGGCCTGTATGGACCTGGAATATTATTCAACACTGAACAGGAGCAATGCCCACAGGGGTAATCCTACCTCAACTGCAAACAACAAAACAGCATCTGCAAATAAGGCTCAAAGGGCTATTGGCAGAATGGGTTCCTTTTTAGAACATTCTGGGAACATTCCTTTTTAGAACATTCCGGTAAAAGCAAGGTTGGCCAGGACTTGAGGAAGAAACAAAAAAGAACTGTCTGGAATGGTGCTGGAAAGAGGATCAATCCGCTGGGGCAAGGGCACATACTTTGCAGGTGGAAGATTCAGTTCCATCCCCAGCACCACATAGCATGGTGTCTCTGTAGATAAAACAAAGATACAGAGACATAGAGACAGTCACAGAGGCAGAGGTTCGACCAAGCAGTGGTCTAGGGGACATTCCTGGAAATACTCAGCCAAGGGGCCAAGGAATAATGGCTTGAGGATTCAATGCAGCTTGGGGCCTACAAAGCCTGGGGTCCCCAAGGTTCCCTGGGGATTCCAAGTAGTTACTCAGGAGTCTTCAGGGCTATATTGGGCGTGACAGAGATCAAACCAGTGTCCTTCCTATGCAATCCATTAACTTCTGCCCTGTTAATTTGCCTCCCCAAAACTTCTCTGAGGTGGGGATGTGACTCATAGTAGAATGCATGTCTTGCAAGGGTGAAGCCTTGGTTTTGTCCCCCCACCCCCACCCACCTCACCACTCCAAACACAATAAGTAAATTTGTAGTATTATCCACATTTTACAGATGATAAAACAGACACAGAAAGGCCAACACAGACCCATGGTCTGAAACACCATAGGGCCTTTGGATATGGGGGCTGTAAGGCCAAACTCCTTTGCTTTGTCTGTGCCTAAGCAAGATCAGGAAGGAGTGGATGAGAGCAGAGAGACCCAGAACCCCCTCTCTGAGGTGTTGATCTCCCCTTACTGGGCTCGCATTCTTGGAGCTCATTCCTTAGTGCTAACCACCTCCCGGGGCTCTGATTGAAAGCCCAGCCTGATTCTGGCAAGGTGGAACAAATGCTTCCTTGGGCCACTGGTGGGTTCCCCACTGTTTATGCTGATGCTCAGACTTTGAGCACCTTTCAAAATCTGTCCCAGATCAGCTCCCTAGAGCATCCTATTACCCCCATTTTCATACAATCAGAACTACCTACTAACAAGGTCTTTCCCTTCACTGATCCTGAGGCTGCTCATCTTCCCCACATGGGTAGAAGCTGTGCATGAATGGTTCATGAGAGAGTATAAAAAATTAATTCTGGAGCTGATGAGATAGTATAGCAGGGAAAGTGTTTGTATTGCATGTGGCCAACCCGGGTTTGATTGCCAGCATCCCACATGGTTCTCAGAGCACTGCTGGAAGTGATTCCTCAGTTTGAGAGCCAGGAGTAATTCCAGTACACTTCTGGGTGTGGTCCAAATATTTAAAAATAAAAAATGATTTCTCCCCTTCTGAGCAATGAGTGTCAGAAGGTAGTGAACAGAGGAGAAATCTGAGCCCTAACAAAAATCCCACGATCAACACCGTTTCTGGGCAAAATAGTTTGGATCTCAGAGAATCATGGGCAAGCAAACATGCACCCACACATGGCCAGTGAACACCTAGGAAGGAAGAGCTTACAGTGGGACAGGGTCTTTGAGATGAAGAGGGCATAAACTACAAACTTGAAACAGGAAATTAATGTGATTTTACGGGAACTGCTGATTGGTTGTGGGAAATCTCCCAACCTCTTCTCTTACTGTCCCCACTGAAGTTTTTAAAAATGTCTTTATTTATTTATTTATATTAATCAATTTTAATTGAATCACTGTGAGATACACAGTTACAAGAAGTTCATGATGAGTTTCAGCCATACCTGTTCTAACACCCTTCACCAGTGCAGTTTCTACCACTAATGTCCCCAGATTCCCTTTCAACTTCCCCCTGCCTGTCTCATGGCAAACATTTTCTTTGTCTCTCTATATGTCTCTGGTGGGGGAATGTTATTATATTGAATAAATACCAGCCTGGGGTTTATTCAATAACTAAATCCTCACTCAGAGCTGTGCAGGACTTGGACAGTCCATGCACTTGTATGTCTTCTTGTGTTAGTCTCATTCTCTGTGACTGACCCCTGATGGACAGAGGTCCTAGGTGGCCATTTGATTAGCTTTATTGTGGAAAATAGCCCTATTTATTAAGAGCAATCACCTACAGATGCCTTTTCTTCCTATTGGGCATAGGATAGGGAAGGTCATCAGCAGGATCCACCCACCAGCTGCCAGTATATTGAATGGGGGCTCCAATGGCATTGCCAAGTCTGGCTTCAAATCCTGGAGCCTGCTGAATGTTCAGCAGTGTTGGGGCTGACATGTTACTCCCAATTCAGCTGGAAATATTTGCCGTGCACCAACCCAAGGCTCATCCTATGAAGCAGCTGGAACCCAGCTTCCAGGGGGCCTCAAAAATGACAAGAGTGAGAACATCTGCTGAGAGCAGAAAATACTCAACAACTTGGTAAGGAATGATTTTGATTTTCGCACTGCCCTGAGGTTGGTCCACTGGAAGTCAGCTAAGGGATGATTTTAGCTGAGGGGTCTGACAATTTTGTGGACTTGGGACTTGTCTATTCTGAAAGCTTGGTGTCATTTCTTGGTTTCTACATCCTTTCTCTTATTCAGTTAACTAAAAGATATCTGTTCTGGAGTTCCATTTCTGAGTGGTCCATGAAGAGGAGGACAGAAGAGCATTTGTGGACATGGTGAGAAAGAATCATGTCTGCCCTGGGTAGTATTGGGAGAGTAACAGTACATTTACCACACCTATTCCACCTCTGTCAGAAACAAATAGGACAAAGCAATAGAAGAAAGACCCCAGGAAAAAAATTGTTGATGATAAAAGCAACACAGTGTATTGTAAACCACTGGGTATTTATTAGAATTTACAAGTAAGAAAATTAGTAGCAGCTAGAGTTCAGCTTAAGTCCAGGAAGACCCAAGAAACATTCAACATCTGTATTTCATGTCTCTTCTGAGAAGAAAGCTCCTTCTACGTCACGATGTCACTAATGCAATCCGTGACCTGCCCCTCTTGTTACAACTGACTGACCAAAGCAGGGGATGGGAATGATTTTGTCAATAAAGTTTTATTGACTTTCAGCATTATTTGTATTCTATGATGGAGTTAAGTATTGTGATAGGGTCTCCAGGAACTCAGAGGTTGCTATATTATCTGTCTCTTTACATAAAGTTTGACAAAACCTGCCTTAAAAATGGTATGTCCGGGGGCCGGGTGGTGGCGCTGGAGGTAAGGTGCCTGCCTTGCCTGTGCTAACCTAGGATGGACCTCGGTTCCATCCCCTGGTTTCCCATATGATCCCCCAAGCCAGGAGCGACTCCTGAGCGCATAGCCAGGAGTAGCCCCTGAGCATCACTGGGTGTGGCCCAAAAAACAAAACAAAAAAAATGGTATGTCCATTCAAGCTAAAAGTAATCACAATGGTTTTTCATAATAGAACATCTATAAGTGTCTTCTAGGTGGTTTTTGCCTACAAAATTATCCTAATTTCCCTCTCCTCCATGTTGGTAGAGGCTGTTGGATTGTTCCTCATATTGCCTTCTAATTAGATGTCTCTCAATTGATTCCTTGGACTTTTCTGTTAAAAGATGTTCTCCCATTGCCTCCTCATCTAGCTTTTTCCCCCTCTCCTTGAAGGTGGGATTTGTTTTCCCAATAAAGACTGCTGAAAAAGTCCAGAGAGGAAGCTGCCATCTTGGCTCTCCATTTCATGTGATGAATGAAGCAACTGACTTGTGGGTGAACAGCTTTCGGTGTAGATTCCTGGCCTGTTATTCTTCTCCAATTGTGTGTGGGTTATTTCCAGTGTCTCTTGTCCTACCCAGACAGGGGGCATGGGAATCCCTCTCCCTCCCTGGGAATTGTGGAATATACAATCCACCATTTAACACTCCCATACCAGCTCTCCTTAAACTTGTCAATGGAGTTCACTAGGATTATGACCAGGCCAATTATTTCCAGGTTTGGAATAGAAATCAGAACAGGTAAGGGAAGAGCCAAATCAGCTCTCCAGCTCCACTCCAACCATTGTCCAGGTCCTGGTCTTAGATATGTTGAGATACCAATGTATCTCCCTCATACCTCATCTAAGAGCCGAGGGTCAGGCAGTTTCATCCCCTCACACTGTACTCAAGGTGACCCTGTCTAGAGTCTTCAGGATCTAAAACTGGACAGAACTCCAGAGGCAAGAGTTACTAGGTTGGTGAGTTATCACTCATTCAACTGACATGCACTGAAAACCTAGAATGTGTCAGGCTCTATGGGAATGGAAATAATTTCAAATATTCTCCAGAACCACTTTTCTAGATATTCCCAAGGAATATTGGGGTCCATATTGGCATTCCAGGCAGAGAGAATAGGATGCAGGGGAGCTGGGGAAGTGTGTAGGTGGTTCTGGACCTCAGGATACTTGGCATTTAGTTTTGTATCTTGGTCTAGATATGCTTCATCTTAGAGGTCCTGATTTTCTACCTACTTGGAGAATGAATGCCTGTCCTTGAGGGACTAACATGGAGGATTTAGCAGGACATTCACCCAAGGAAGCCACACTTGTTGGGGATCAAAACAAGTAAGGGATGAGACGAATCAGCTCTCCAGCTCCACTCCAATCATCCAGCTTATTGCACAACTTTGACCCAATCTTGTGGCCACTCCGTGCCTCAGTTTCCCTATCCTTAAAACTCAGGAAATAGGGGCTGGAGAGATAGCACAGCGGTAGGGCATTTGCCCTGCACGCGGCCTACCTGGGATAGTCCGGGTTTGATTCCACGCATCCCATATGGACCCCAGAGCCTGCCAGGAGCGATTTTTGAGCACACTACCAAAAGTAACTCCTGAGAGTCGCTGGGCATGGCCCAAAAACCAAAAACCAAAACAAAACAAAACAGGAAATTAATAGGATGCTTCTCTCCTGAGAAGGGCTGTGTGTGTGCCATGAAAGTTTAAGGAAGTATCTTACTTTTGCTTACACAGAGTGGAAGAGACTCTTTCAGAGCTTGGAAATATTGGGAACCACCATCATCCTCTGTGCTGTTTCTCATTACCCATCATCTTCATCATTTAAGAAGCCTGGATTCACTGCAGGGAGGACCCCCGTCACTCTGGATGTCTCCACCCCACCACCCCCTTTCCTCTCATTTCAAGTAAACACACACCCCTCTTTTTGGAGAATTTGTAATAACTGGGATGCGCCTGCCCTGCAAGAATTTGGGACCAAGGCGACACAGGTGCAGTGCATGGAGCTGGAGATGCTCCTGAGCGTAGGGGATGGGAGAGGCGGGTGTTTTGCGCATCTGATCCACAAAATCATCCGATCCACTGTGGGGCCCAGAAGGCTCCCTGGCTCTTTTGCAAGCCGCCTGGCACAGGCGAGAAAACAGCCTGCGCTCTGCGGGCAGCAAACCATTACAATCAATTTGGGCAGCTCGCAAGCGCGCAGACAGACTCCAGGCCGACTGGATTGGGTTACCGGGGAGCTGGGGAGGGGTGCAGGGAGGGCGCTGGGGGCAGGTGGGAGGCGGCGGGGGGGGG
>PVKC010020137.1:7928-18849 GCA_004027635.1 Crocidura indochinensis
CCTGAGCACTGCTGGGTGTGACCCAAAAACCAAAAAAAAAAAAAACAAACAAAAAAAAAACACATAAATATAGAGCACAGAGAAAAATAGAATGAGAACATGTTCTAAGGTCTTTGGAAAATGTTGTGGTTGACTTTTAATTAGGTTACTTAAAGGACCCGAATCAACTTTATATAACAAGTTATGATTTTTATTTTATTTTATTTTATGATTTTTTAATTTTTAAATTGGTATTCTGTGGTTTAGAACACTATTAACAACAGTTTCTCATGTACATAACGTCAACATCAAACCACCACTGTACCTCCCTCTCCCAGGAGATTTTTAGACAAAAAGATGAGAAAATTAAGCCAAAAGTCCAGCTATCAATTTTTTTTTCAAATATATTGACTGTTAAGAACCTATTTTCTAAATGAATTAACTCGAACACTTCTGAAACTTAATTGTTTACTCCTGACTCTGCACTCAGAAATCACTCTAGTATGCACAGGGCTTACTGCCCGGGTGGTGCTCGGGGCTGGAACTCAGATCAGCTTTGTGCAAGGCAAATGCTCTCCCTGCTGCACTACCACTCGTGCCCCAAGAAACAAGTTTTAAACAAATTGACTGACCTTTGCCTTCTGATCCAGGTCTTCTGGGAAAATTCCAGATGGCTTAGGTACATCTTCTTTTATAGAATTACCATGAACTTTCAAAGTGGCTACATCCTGACCCAATTCTGTGGCCAATAAGCCTGATCTATAAAACATAAGTATATCAGACATTTGTAACACAGGGTTATTTATGTGAATGTACATTTTAATGATTCCAAATGACAAATTATCCGGAGAAGTCTGGAATGTCATATATTCTAGACTACAAGATTTTATAAAGTCCAATTCTTTTCTCGTTTGTTTTTGAGCAATACCCAGCAATGCTCAAAAGTTATTTCTGGGGGGAGGAGGAGGGAAAAAAAAAAGTTATTTCTGGATATGCATTCAGGACTTGTATCTGGTGGTGTTCAGGGGTCCATGAGATGCCAGAGATTGAACCCTAATTGTCTATGTGCAAGGCAAATGCCCCAAATGCCCTAACATTGTACATCTTTCCAGATCTATATTTTTATTTTCACTTATCTTTTATTTTTGTTATGATTTCATTGCTAGATGAGCACTCTCAATTTTTAATGCTCCTGAGATCTGGAATCAGATTGCATTCTTGATATACCCACTAGAGCCTAGTAAAAATATTTTATTTGTGGGGGTTCAGGGTTTGGACCACTTCTGGCTCTATGCTCAGGGATCACTACTGGCAGCTTGGGGGGACTGAATATAAAAGGTGCTGGGAATAGAATCTAGGTTGGCTCCATTACAGATGGACATTAGACATAGAGGTGGCCAGCACATACATTCACACACGCACACAAACACACACACACACACACACACACACACACACACACGAGCACATGCGCATGTGCAACTTTCATTATGAGAAAAGTTGACCTCAAGGGGCACTGGCTTGTTTCAATATCTAAAAATCATAGACTAGAAGTAATAAAGATTTACTGATGGGAAAAGTTCTTCGAACTAATAATAAATGAATTAGAAAGGCAGCAGGTTATAAGTCCATGTTATTATACCTTGGAAATGATCATTTTGTGCAAATTAGTTTCTATTAGAAACACCAGCCTTGTACTATGAAACACTGGATTAACCGACATCACTTTTGCCTGAAATACAAGAAGTGCATTGGTGGGGGAAAGCAGGCACACTCTGGTGGTAGTGCGGGAACAATGTTTGCATAAAACTATAGCATCAGACACCAGAAAATTACCTAATTTCTTTGTTCTGATTCAATGAAAATGAAACAATCTTTGCATTCAATTTGGTTTTGGGTAGATTTACCTACTAGGTAAAGGCATCCAGGCCATGAGAACATTCTTGCACAATTAGTTGATACAGTTCTCAAAATGAGTAATTCAATTGTTTTTTAGTATGAAATGCTATTTTGCTAAATTAAAGTTAAAAACAAATTTAACTAGAATACGTTAAATTAGTTTGGATGAAATGAATATCAGAGACCAGTCTCTTTGGTGAGTTCTGCAGAGGCAACTGTAACTATATTATAAGTACTGGCATGAAAGAATTTAAGAGTTATTATTATTATTAAATAATTTAAAAATAGAACTCATTAACTGATTTGTATAAGGTCAGAGAGTAATTTAGTAAGGCACAAAGTAGAGAAATGATACTGAAACCACAAAATCAGGGTTTCTTGAAGGTTTAGCCTTAACTCTTTTACTTTATGCCAAATAATTCTGTATGTTTTAAACCTTCAAGAAATCCTGATTTTGTGGTTTCAGTGTCATTTCTCTACTTTGTGCCTCATTAAATTACTCTCTGACCTTATGCAAATCAGTTAATGAGTTCTATTTTTTAAATTATTTAATAATAATTATTATTGTTATTAAATTCTTTCATGCCAGTACTTAAAATATAGTTACACTTGCCTCTGCAGAACTCACCAAAGAGACTGGTCTCTGATATTCATTTCATCCGAACTAATTTAACGTATTCTAGTTAAATTTGTTTTTAACTTTAACTTAGCAAAACAGCATTCCATACTAAAAAAACAATTGAATTACTCATTATGCTCCAAATCAGAAAATGTTCATAAGGAAAGAGGGTACAAGGATTGAAAAGACGTTCCCTTCTTTAGTCCACTTCACCTGGGAAAATTTATAATATGAATCCCACATAGCAGAAACAAGGTTTGATGTCAACTTACATACACTCCTCTAATGAAAAAATAAAAAAAATGTCATAGATACAAGGCTTGCATTCTATATAGCATCAGCTTGATCTCTAGAAACATAAATATATAGATGCATTTAAATAGCATACCCCTTACTTCAGAAAATTGAAATGTTTTTAATTGAGAGAACTGCAATTTAAGTAAATAGGTCAGCATTTTCTATATCAACTAATTTATAACAGATTAAAAGACAAAATTTTTAGATGCAAAGTAATAGATAATTTGAGTTTTAACCTATACATGGACAGAAAAGAGAAGTTTTCATATACTGTAACTAAACAATATAAAGGTGACTCAGTTTTTCAATACAGGTTTGGATACCCAATATTTAGAAATGGTGGGGCCGGGTGGTGGCGCTGGAGGTAAGGTGCCTGCCTTTCCTGCGCTAGCCTAAGACGATCCCCCGGTTTCCCATATGGTCCCCCAAGCCAGGAGCGACTTCTGAGCGCAGAGCCAGGAGTAACTCCTGAGCGTCACCAGGTGTGGCCCAAAAACCAAAAAAAAAAAAAAAATGGCCTGTAAAAGGAATAATTACTGTATATACTTGAGTATAAGCTGACCCCCCCCCCTCCAATTTTACCCTAAAACTGATAAAACTTAGTGACTTGAGTATGGTGCAAAAAAAGTCTTACATCTATACTAATTTTCTGGTTCCACATTACCTTTTTATTTTATAAATTTATACTGGGTAAATTTCAAAAATAAAAATATATATCCAGGGGTCAGTGAAGTGGCGCTAGAGATAAGGTGTCTGCCTTGCAAGCGCTAGCCAAGGAAGGACCATGGTTCAATCCCCCTGGTTATCCCCCTGGTGTCCCACAGCCGGCAGTGCTCAGGGCTGTGTCTGCTCAGAAATAGCTCCTGGCAGGCACGGGGGACTATATGGGACACCGGGATTCGAACCAACCACCTTTGGTCCTGGATCAGTTGCTTGCAAGACAAACGCTGCTGTGCTATCTCTCTGGGTCCAACTTCCTCCTTTCTTATTCTCTTTCATTCCTTTCAAAAAAAAAAAGAAGAAGGAAGAAGGAAGAAGGAAAAGAAGAAGAAAGAAGAAGAAGAAGAAGAAAAAAGGAAGAAGAAAAGTAGAAGAAAGAAGAAAGAAGAACAAGAAGAAAAAAGGAAGAAAAGAAGTAGAAGAAAGAAGGAAGAAGAAGAAGAAGAAGAAGAAGAAGAAGAAGAAGAAGAAGAAGAAGAAGAAGAAGAAGAAGAAGAAGAAGAAGAAGAAGAAGAAGAAATGTTTTCAACAAGGTAATAAAAAAAACTTTAACAATGAATCCAAATGGCATGAATCATTTTTCAATAATTTACAGTTGTCTAAAATAATGACTTTAAGCTCTACCTAGTAATAGTAGCCCTTTGTTAAGACAGTCTTTGACCACACAATCCTTTGTAAAACAAAATTTAAGAATTTTGTTCCTAAATAAGAATGATTTGCTCTTTTTCTTTTAAGATGTTTCATCTTAATTCAGAAATCTCCACATTACAATTTTGTTGATGCGTTTTGATTTTGGGAGTCATATCCAGTGGTATGAAGGACTTACTGCTGGTGCTGGGATGGAAATGGAGTTGATCATATGCAAAAAAAGTCTTACTTCTATACTAACTTTCTGGTCCCACATTACTTTTTTATTTTATAAGTTTATGCTGGGGTCTTGGGGCCACACCTGGTTGTGCTCAGGCTTACTCCTGATTCTGTGCTTAGGGATCACTCCTGGTGGGGCTCAGAGGACAATATGTGGTTCTGAGATCAAACTCATATCAATTGTGTGTAGGACAAGTACAGTGAAGTATCTCTGGAGCAACCTCCACATTATCTATTAAAGTCTGCTGTGTCAGATACAGTAAAGAGACAGATGTCAGTTACATGATGAGTTCAGGGGCACAAGCAAAGTCACTGCCACATCAAACATGATTCTATTCTCTGACTACGTAGAGTTGATCATATGAAGTGCCTTATTTAGGTTTCTAAGATATCACAATAATTAATAATTAAGAATGAAAGTAGATCATTCTCTCCAAAATTGTGTTTCTAGAATGGTTATTCAAAATGACTAATGGATAGCTTTGACTCCAGGGAAATCTCTGAGCAAACAGTAATATTTCACTAAAGGGAGTAACATACAATAACTCCTGGGTGTTAAAGGGCACAGGGTGTGGGTAGAATAAGTTAGGTGATGGAAACCTGATGCTAAAATTTAAAAATGTTAAAAAGAATCTGACAACTTATCCCTCAAAGGTATTAAAGACATTGGGTACTTTTGGAGTCAGGGTGGAGAATAGCTAGTGACATTCAGGGTTTTGTCCTGACTCCATTCAGGGATCACTACTAGAAGGACTCAGGGGAATCATATGTGGAACCAGGGATTGAATCTCAGTCAGCAATGTAAGGTAAGCACCTTACTCCCTGTACTATCTCTCCAGTCCTTTGGCGTCTTTTCTGTTTTTGTTTTTGGGCCACACCCGGTGACGCTCAGGGGTTACTCCTGGATATACACACAGAAATAGCTCCTGACTTGGAGGTCTATATGGGACGCTGGAGGGATCAAACCTCCATCCATCCTAGGCTAACACCACTGCTCCGGCCCCTTGGGTGTCTTTTCTAAAGCTAGAGATGGACCAATGGCAGTTGGTTTGCCCTAAACAGCATCCTCTGACACAAGAAAGATGGACCCATAGCAGTTGGTATGCCTTAAACAGCATCCTCTAATACAAGAAATGGCAATTTGATATGCACATGGAAAGGTCAAAAGTCATGTGTAAAGCAATAATAGCAGAGCTGTGTTGAACTTATGCCTTGACATCCAAGAGTCATGTTCCACAAGGTTTCCTCTTCTCCCCGCCCTGCCAAAACTTGAACACAAAAAGTGCATCTGGGGGAGAGAGTTCTGATTTCACAGACTCTAAGATGTGCTCTGGCAGCTTTACAAGCACTTTGGAACAGCACTCAGAGCTGCAAGTGCAAAGAAAGACTGAGCTGGGTCAATTAGAGTCCCTTCAAAAAATGTGGAGGGCCAGAGTGATATTTAGCATAGTGGTTAGGGTGTTTGTGTTGCATGTGGTTGACCTGCATTCAATCCCTGCTATCCTATATGGTCCCCAGAGCCAGCCTGCTAGGAGTGATTTATGAATGCAAAACCAGGAGTAGTTGTGTTCTGCCAGGTATGGCCTAAAAAATAAAACAAAACAAAAAGATGACTCCTTCAGCTCTATGCTGAGACATTCTCCTCTTATACAAATGGGCCCAGTCAAGAATAAACTGTTCATTGTGTAAATTTTTCATATCGTGGAAATAACCTTTATATAGATTTTGGTGGCAAATTTCACTGTGTGTGTAAAGAACCAGAAATAGATGAAGAGAAATACCAGAAGGGAAACAGTTCTTCTGCAGTTGTTAGACCTTGAACTCACATCTAGGTTTCTGGGAGCCATAACAGATACAACTCTATTAGAAGCAGATGCAGTTCTGTTAGGATACCAGGACAAAGAAACTCAAAGTCAAAAAAGGAACAACGTGAAAAAATATGTCAACTTTGCTTAATGCATCCACTCTTTTGGAGCTGAACCAAAATCCTCACAAATTCAATTAGAAAACTGCAAATGAGGGGCCTGACTGTTGTCGCAAGCTTGTCTGCCTTGCATGTGCTAACCTGGGACAGACCGCAATTTGATCCCCTGGAGTCCCACATGGTCCCCCAAGCCAGGAGCAATTTCTGAGTGTATAGCCAGGAATAACCCCTGAGCATCACCGGTGTGGCCCAAAAAACAAAAAATAAAGAGTAATATTATTAAAAAATTGCAAATGAGTGATTGAAAGAAGGCATAAGTGAAAGATATCATTAAAATAGTTCAAAATTGTTAGAATTTTCCTTAACTGTATCTTCCTTTCCTCTCCCTCAATACCCATTTTTACCATGTTTTAAGATGGCTAAATCTGTACTAAAGAAATGTATCATACTATAAATAAGGATTGGATGTCCTTATCTGAATACCAGATAAACAGCAGTAAACAGACAAAAGACAAAAAGAAAAAGAGAGAAAGTAAAAAAGAAATGGCGATTCAACCAAAAATTCTAACAATACAGCACACTGACATTACTATTCCTGATTTCTTTATTTGGCTTTAAAAAATTACTATGGTAAGAAGGCAGTCTTGAAGTCTCCAGATATTAATTTTAAAATTTGTGTTGGTCATAAAGAAGGATCATTTCTTATGGAAGGCTGATTTATATATAACTATAGATCAATAGTCATATAAAATGCAACCTTTCATAATGGCAACCAATGCTCTATTATGCATGTTGAGACATTATAATGAACATTAGTCTAATAGATGAAGATATCCTATCTTTTCAACTACAATCACAGTTTGACAGCTGAGGTTAAGAGAATCATACCATGAATCATTTAGTGTAAGAAATCAGTTTGCACAGGGAATTATTAATGCATATAAGCTACACACAACTGTGGTTTATGCTAAATAGTATATTAACAGATAAAAAGGCAGCAAAAAAGAAATGGAGACCAGGTTAAAAAGCCTCATGATGCATTTCTAATACATTTTGGTTGAAAAGCCTTCCTAACAAAATGGCCTAGAAAACTCAGAAGTACTCTTCTTCCCAGACCAGCTTCTTCTACTGCCCTGTAAAGAGAATTTTCACTTTTTTTTTTTTTATCATATGATAAAAATCAGGAAATGAAGGAGACTTTCTTACCTCCTTTGACTGAGCATTTTCCACAGCTTAGGGATCACTTCTATAGATGCAGATGGTAACGTAAATATGGCCATTGGCCTACTCTCAGCATTGTGCTCAGGAGTAGTTCCCAGTGGGTTGGTCATGGGGTGGGGGGACCATGGGATGCTAGGGACAGAACCTAGGTCTCCTGCTTGTGAAGCATGAAATTAGCCCATTGGGCTCTCTCCAGCACATGCTAGGTTTATGTTGAATTCTCATTTTTAGGACTTTAAATTCTAATTTAAATAAAGATTAATTTTAATTCTAATTTTAATGAAGATTACTGACATAAAATGGTGTATGTGGCACATAAAAAGTTAAGCAAAGAATGATGGATAGAAGAAATTCAGATCAAAAGCCTCTTTCTTTTTCAGCCAAATAATGAGCTTGCAGGTAGATTTTTACAGACTCATTGAATGTCCACACACAAATAAGTATAGGGTTGCATTTAATTATTTGTCTGGGTGTCATGCCTGATATGATCAAGGGCTACTCCTGGCTGTGCTCCAAAGTCACTACTGGCAGTGCTCAAGGACCATGTGGTGACAGAGATCAAACAAGGGTTGACCACATACAAAGCAAGTGCCTTGATGCTATCTTTTTAGCCCAGTATTTTTTGTTTGTTTGTTTTTCGTTTCTGTTTTCCAGTCACACCCAGTGACACTCAAGGGTTACTCCTGGCTATTCGCTCAGAAATTGCTCCTGGCTTGGGGGACCATGTGGGACGCAGGGGGATCGAACTACAGTTCGTCCTAGGTTAACATGCGCAAGGCAGACACCTTACGCCCTTCACCACTGCTCTGGCCCCATTAGCTCAGTATTTTAGAAAGAATATCTTTAACTTACATTTTAATAAGAGTATACATAGTCAGCCTCCCAAATAAAACTCAGGGTTCAGACTGGGAACATGTATAGAAAATGATTTAGGCCCTTATAAGTGTCAGCATTGGACAAAGAATACATTATACATTTAAATTCCATGAACCCAGTAAGTAGCTCAGATGCTACAAAGCTGTTGAAGCCATGAGAAAAAAACAAACAAAACAAACAAACAAACAAACAAAAAAACCCAGATCATCAAAAAGCAAGTATGGAATAGATTTTGGGTGACTTGCAAAAAGTCTTGGTGCATATGTGCCAAAATGGATGCAAACAACTAGACTTCTCTCTTGCCCTAGTCTTTTGGTCCTTCAAGGCAACTCAGAGTTATGGGTTTCAAACCAGAAGGAGTAGAGAGTCTTAATGAGCCTAATAAAATCTACATGATTGGGACTCACCTCTAGATTCCTGACTCAGTGGTGAGTAGGGCCAGGGAACATATTTAAAATAAAAATTTCGGGGAGCATAGTGGTTACACCCGGTTTAACTCAGGGCTTATTTCTGCTTCTGTGCTCAGGTCTCACTCTTGAGGAGTTTGGGGGAGGGAGAAGATGGGATTATATGGGGTACAGAGACTGAATCCAAGTCAGCTGCATGCAAAGCAAATGTCTAACCCACAGTTCCATTGCTCTGGTCCCAAGAACACATTTCTAACAAGCTCCCAGGTCCTGTTAGTAATACATCTGAAATTTCTAGATTAGAGGCTTGTATCATTAGTGTGACCTTAAAAAATGAGAAACCTATTTAGGATTTTGACTTACCAAAATGACCCCTTTAGGACAGACTATTTTAGGATATTCCTATGAATAGGTGCTGAGTGAATAGATTTCATCAATAATTAGAAACAGAGTCGGAGAGATAGCATGGAGGTAGTGCGTTTGCCTTTCATGCAGCAGGACAGTGGTTCAAATCCCGGCATCTCGTATGGTCCCCTGAGCCTGCCAGGAGCAATTTCTGAGTGTATAGCCAGGAGTAACCCTTGAGCGCTGCTGGTTGTGACCCAAAAACCAAAAAATAAAATAAAATAAAAATAATTAGAAACAGATATGTTTACTAACAGATAGATGCGGAAATCTATAAAATGTTAAACTGAAAGCCTGTCTAGAGTACAGGCCTGTGTGGGGTGGGGAGGAAGGACACTTGGGATATTGGTCATGGAAATGTTGCACTGGTGAAGAATTTTATATATATTAAAAAATCAAAAGAAAAAAGAAAAAAAAAAGAAAAGAAAAGAAAAGAAAAAATGTTAAACTGAAGATGAGTCTATGCTACATTGCTGATTATGTATTTTGCAATTCTGGGACTTTTCATTTGGAAACATATAGAAACAGAACAGTGGCAATATCACAAGAGTGGCACCCCAGAATTGCTTTTTATTACTTTCAACCCTAAATACAATTTGAGGGTTGAATAAAAATACAAATTTAGGGGTTGGAAGCAATGAATGGTTTTCTTCAGAATGTTACTATGAGTGTAGCATCCATAAAATAAAACAGGCATGCAATAAATATTTATTTAACTAAAGAGAGCAAGTTTCTAGAATCTATGGTGGTTCCTTCATCGTTTATGAAAATCTTAAATAAGTTCTAGAATAAAAGTGCAGCAAGTAGACTGTCTCCTGACAAAGATATAAATGGAGCAGTTGGGAAAAGTTATTTGTGTATATGAGACTGCTTTAAATGCATCAGAGGAACTTTAACCCTTCAACGACTTTGAGGCTGTTCAAATCCACAGCAATGCAATCTCATCCTACATTTTACTTGAGTGATAGGAGTGCCAGATAATCTTAACAGCAGAAAAGGCTAATTTCATATTGTCAATCATAACAAAGTTAGATCTCTACAACTCATATGAAATTTACTTAAATTGTCACTGCTAAGAAATTGAAAACTGCTGACTGAAGTATAGGTTACTTCCTCTTATTTCTGAGTGTGGAAAAATGACTATTATTTCTCCACCTAGATCCCACTACAATAAACTTTTCTTTATTCTTAGCAAGACATGGAAACAAAGATTTAGACCAATTGTTTCCGGGGTCTAGGTAAAGACTAACATTTTGGCAATTGTTTCAGGTTAAGTCTGATGTGATGTCATAGGAGATGCCAAAGAGATTTAGGCTAAATTGGGGAAAAAGCTGAAAGGACTGAAGTAGCCCTGAGTTCAATTCCCCCACACTGCCTGGTCACTGCCTGTTGGAGACCATGGAAATTAAATATAAAAGTCCTCTTTCTAAAATCAAAATGGAGTCTTGACAGCCTGAACCAAAGTCAGCTATGTGACAATCCACATGGATTGCAAGCTAAGCAAATTGCAGATTGCGGCCATTTGTCCCTGGGCCTAAAGGAAATGTATCACTATAAAGTTAGGGGAGTCACTCACCAGGCACCAATGTTCCCAGAGGGATGGGGGCTGGCAGAAGGTTCCCATGGGAATAGAGGCTGGTAGCCATAAAATGCGATTAGATCTTGTACTGTATTGCTCTGTAAGACAATCTGGGCTTCATAATTTAC
>PVKC010020138.1:0-18746 GCA_004027635.1 Crocidura indochinensis
CTCAGAAAGCTGAGCCCCCCCCCAAACCAAATAAAGTCATAAAAAAATGGGAAGAAATGAATAGACACTTATCTGAAGAAGACAGAAAGTTGGTCAACAAACACATGAAAACATGCTCACCTACACTTATCATCAGAGAATTCCAAATCAAAACAACAATGAGGTACCACCTCACACCAGTGAGAATGACTCACATCAAAAATAATGGGAACAGTCTCTGTTGGCAGGGATGCGGTACAAAAGGCACTCTCATCCACTGCTGGTGGGAATGCCCCCTAGTCCTACCCCTATGGAAACAGTCTGGACAGTGCTCAAGGAAATCAGAATTGAGCTGCCATTTGACCCAGCAATTGCTCTCCTAAGTATCTACCCCCAAGTTTGAGGGACATTCATCCCAAAATATGTGTGCACCCCACTATTTATAGCAGCGCTCAGTATAATAGCCAAGTCGTGGAACCAACCTCGATGTCCAACAACAGATGAATGGATCATTAAGATGTGGTATTTTTACACAATGGAATACTACATGGCAGTCAGAAATGATACAATCACAGACTTTGTAGCAATGTTGATGGATCTAGGTCATATTATGTTAAATGAAGTAAGTCAGAAGATGAAAGATAAATACAGAATGATAGCACTATTCTGAAGCACCTAGGACTTGCACCTTATATACAACCAATACTCAACAATCAAATAACAGGGTGTAACAGAGTAGAAACTCCAAACACTGTAATAGTCAATAAATACCGATAAGTAGTGCTCAAAACACATGAAAGAAGAACAACACAAACTCCTGACTAAACATTATACCACAAAGAAATCAATAACAACAGAAACAGCAGCATAGAGAGAACAGTAATGTAATCAGCCTTCTACCACAAAGGCCCATAATATCCACTTAGGAATCTTATAAAGAAATACGGGTAAAGAAAACTGTGGGAAATCACTAACTCCAATGGAAACATCTCATAACAATATGTTATAATGCCTTAATCTTTCTATATTTAAAATATCCACAGGCATTATTGGATACATAGGATGGACAAGACAAGATGGCATCTTGGGGCTCAGTCACACGAGATACCATACCCAGCTTGCACTATGAGAATGTCCCAAGAAATCTCTTTAACATACACTTTATCTCCAGGTTATACCTTCTTTTAGGACTTGAAGCATGCGACGAGCCAGACCACTGAAGTAGGAACAGTAACCTACAGGCCCTACTCATCGAACACATTCAAGCAAACTAGAATTCCCTTGCTCCTGTCTCCTCTCTTCTCATTACTTTCCTCTTTTATTTCTCTTCTCCTTTTCCTTTTAAGTTATTTTATCTTTTCTTCTTTCATGCCCCTCCTATATACTTTCCCCTTCCCCCCCTTTGGATATCCAACTATCCCTGCACCCCTCAACCCCATCCAGATTTCCCATCTTATTAAAACTCTTCACCCTCAGTTCTTAATTCATTAGGCATCAAGACTGACCTTCTACCCCAACGAACCAGTACCCAGAACCCAAGTGAATGGACACCCAGTCAAACCCACACCTCATCCCTGGCAAGAAGAGTCAAACATCTCCCCTGCTGACTCATGCTGCGGGTCCCAACTCTTCCTAATATGGACTGGTACTTGAAAATGGACTTAGCTCTAAAAGCACCCCCAAAGCAAGAACTCTTCCCACTGCCTTCCTGCCGCGATTTTCTTACCAAACTGAAGAATATCAGGGTACATGATGTAAAGGCACGCCAGAAGAAAATCCCAAAAGTCAATGGGGAAACCTATACTTCCATCATAAGTAATAGACCTGTACACAGTACCTCTTTACCTGCTTTCCCCCCAAATGTAAGATAGTCAATTGCATCAGGTTGTTCCTTCAATGACCTTGTTATTTTATAATTTTTATATATTTATGTGAGCACATATAGTTTTAATTATATTTTTTATATTTTTTGGGAGTGTGACCTATTCTGTTTGCTTCTCTTTCCACCCCAAAATATACTGGCAATATAATGTAGCACCATTCCCCCCTGCAAAGACACACTAAAAAAGGGGAAATTTTATGTATAAAAACGAGCTCTCATCTACTAGGGATAATATCTCATACTTATTTACAATATAGGGACATATCACACCCTGAAAATATATGTCATGTGGACCCAACTTAGACCCTAGGTGATTAGACATCATCTGCCCAACCTTGAACCCGGATCCCAGACATAGAACTGACACAGTTCTTCACACCAGCTACAGGAAACAAATTCTGTCTGGGACATCCTTAATACTGCTGGGACACCATCAAGTGCCAGCTCTAATAGGATATACTGACAACGAGGAAAAGGGGAACAACTTGACCTAAGACCAGGTTATCCTACCCCACCAGCTAATGATAAGACAAAATCAGAAGACTTGTCACCCTTTGGTCTGTCCAAAAGCCAAGATTGCAATCTACAGATGACTGACTGATAGAATCATGACCAGACTGTATGTATCCTGTAACCAATAAAAAGCCGTAGTCTAGAATTTGAGCTATGGTCTTGCAGCCATGATCTCCAGTTCCAAAGGTCTGTCTGGGACCATTGCAACGGAATGGGTCTCCTAGGATCAATGCAAAAACCAAAACCACTAACCACAAGAAGACGGATTAAAATGACACTGAGGGAGCAGAACTTCTAGAACCACAAAGAAAGACTTCATCATAATTCTACCCCTTGACTTGTGTAGATACCGAGATCTTTAGATACGGAGGTCTGATTTTATCAGCAAGGTTGGACCAAAATAGCAAAAGTCTTCCAAACAGCACAAAAGCACCAGGGGGAGAATAAATGAACCTGTACGAAGTCTATAGCTAATTCCATGACAATATACTCTAAGGGTGGAGAAAACCTGTATCTCTTAGGCCAAGGGAATTCCTTTTCAAATGACTGTGCCTGAGCAGGAGGGAAGAAAAAAAAGCACAAAATAATTTTTCTCTCTTTTTTTTAAATTTATCTATCTAGTTTTTGTCGATTTCTTTGTTTTGGTGTGGTTATTGAAGTTGTTGCCTCCATTATATATATAATATATGTATAATATATATTTATATATATACTTCCTTTCTCTTCTTTCTTTATGTGCTCTGTCATGTTTTTATCTCAAGATCATGGCTATTATGTGGTGCTTACCTTTATTGTTGGAATGCTCACTGGATATTTTATCTTATTTGACACTTTTTGAACTGCTGGAGTGATTCACCGTTTTCCCCTTCGTCTCTCAAATCGAGGATAAGAGCTTCTAGAAGGACCCCGCCCATTTTCAGCATAATTGATTTTTATCCCAGTGTATTACTTTTCCCTTCTTCAAGCAAAACCATGTAACTTGATCTATCTAGTCCCGACTCCCAGTTACAGGAGGAAATAAGGGAGCTATCAAGACCAGGCAGGTGTAAGGCCACTAAGTAGCAAATTAGACACAGAGGAGACCACCTACTCTGGCAGGCCTGGGGCTGAGGGAGGAAGATATGGGTAGTAGTATGAGAACGGAGGTATAGGGAGAACAATTTGGTGATGGGAATCCCCCTGATATTAAGTTAATATGTACCTAAAATATTATTGTCAACAAGAGCTTGATTTACATGCAAAAATTAGGGGTGGAGGGAGGACAACTTTGGTGGTGGGAATTCCCCTGATTCAATATATTAATATGTACTTAAAATATTACTGTGAAAGATATGTAACCCACTTTGATCAAAATAAAAATTATTATTAAAAACAGAATGATGGGGCCCGGGAGATAGCATGGAGGTAAGGCGTTTGCCTTTCATGCAAAAGGTCATCGGTTCGAGCCCGGTGCCCCATATGGTCCCCCGTGCCTGCCAGGAGCAATTTCTGAGCATGGAGCCAGGAGTAACCCCTGAGCAGTGCCGGGTGTGACCCAAAAACCAAAAAAAAAAAACCAAAAACAAAAAACAAAAAACAAAAACAAAACATAGAATGACTAAATTAATTCAAATTTTAGAAAAGTCATAAATATTTTAACATAATATTCTAATACTTGTGCAATTAAGTATGTATAAGTTAAATTAAAAGTTATTTATTCTTCATCTGAAATTTAAATCTACAAACAAAAATAAAATCATATGATAACTATTTCTGGGTTAGAAACAGACATTCCTGGGCCAAAGCAGCAATGCAATGGTAGGGCATTTCAGCTGGCCTAGGACGAACTGCAGTTCTATCTCTTGGCATTCCATATGGTCCTCCAAGCCAGGAGCAATTTCTGAGTTCGAGCCTGGAGTAACCCCTGAGCATCACTGGGTGTGGTCCCTAAACAAACAATAAACAAAAATAAAAAGCAACACATTCCTGGGACAGAATCAAGTTCAATCAAGTTCAGAAACATGTTTTTGTTTGTTTGGGGGCCACACTTGATTTTGCTTAAGACTTAATCTTATGCTCAGGAATCATTCCTGAGTAACCCTGCAGAGCATTTGGGTTGCTGGGAATGGAAACCAGGTTGCCCATGTGCAAGACAAGCATCTGATTTACCTTACATAACTCTGACTCTCCAGCCAAGTCATTTTTACAAATATAATAAAAGCAATTCAATAGAGAAAATACAATTATCCAGCAAAAATGGGCCCTCATGTGCAAAATAAACCTCATATCTTATGCAAAATTAATTAGAAGGCTGAAACTCCATAGAATCAGTCTAAAGGGAGTATTCACTAGAATGAGTTACTCACTAGAATAACCCCATTATCTGAAATCTCTCAAAATTAAAATCATAAAGTCCGAGTATACAATTGGCATATAAATGAAAATGAATTGACATGGGAATGAAAAATATTTGAATTGACTGAAAATCTTTTTTTATTGAAATTGTTCACAAGGACTCCTCCTCTGTCTTATAAGAGGAGTTTGTAGGTAGAGCAGAAATCATAGCACCACAGACAACATCCCCACTGTGAAGCTCTCATGTAGACCACTAGGAGACCATAGGGACCAGCAAGTTAAGCAGCCAGAGAAAGGATTAAGAGATTAAAGATTTAATCCAGGTCAAATATTAAAATAAATGACAGCAAAAAAATTTTGATTCACTGTACTTAGTGGGGTAAGCTCTTTGCCATGGGCTAGAAATGGAATAGTGAGCAGGACAAAAGAAGGGGCTCACATTTTGTAAAGAAAGTGTACAGCCGAGAAATAAACAGGCTGTTACATAAATAAGTAAAGAAACCCTAGAGAGGAAGACAAGAGTTCAGAGTGTTCAGAAGAGAAGACACAGCGGGGGGTGGGGGGGCTGGATGACTGATGACCAAAAGAGGAGGATTGGGAAGGCAGATAAGCTGCCCTTTTCTTCCCCCAAGAATCATACAAGGGAATGGATAGAAGTAAACAGAAGGGAAGTTGTAGGATTTGGAAATTCCTTGGGACCAACTGTCATTTTCACTGTCCATCTACCAAAGCATCATCCTGGGTCCTGCATGCCACTAAGGCTGTCCAGAAACAGACAAGCAACTCTACCTCTCCAAGCTCACTTTTCCATACAGAACAATGACACCAACCCAGAGCTTATTTGGAGGAGTCATCAAAACAAAGCTTTTATGCATGTTCCATGAGTATGTGCCACCATATCTGAACAAGATCTCCAGGAATGTATTAGTATATTTACTAAAATTGTTAGAACCACCAAAACTAAAAACTATGAGTGATAAAGTCTATTCTTAGCCTTTCTGGTAAGTTCTAATTTATTTTACAGGAGTGAAAAGGCTCCTAAAATCTCCTGCTGCCATTTATTCTTTCTACAGGACACCAATTCTTTACAGCCACATGTTTTACTGCAGGCAGCTCTTCTATGGAGTATGTAATGTGGCCTTTCACAATTGGGGAACTGAAAGAAGATATAACATGTGTGTTTTAGGTAGGATGCTGAGCCTATATGGAAGATCTTCAATTGTCAAGTAGGTAAAGGTCTCTTTAAGGCACCAAAAGACAGAAAATAGCAAGGGAGTGAGTCAGAATCCTGTTGATGCTTTTATGTTCCTAACACTCCATTTCAACTCTGCAATTAAGCCCAAATTCTGTAGCTCCTCTCTGCCTTCATGGGCTGCCTAAGATTCTATGTCTTAGTTAAAGAGTTCTAGATGTCTGTGCCCCTCTGACTTCTACACATGTCCCACAACGTATGTATCCCCACACACACATTAACTCACATATGTTCAGTTCTCATGTCACTCAGAGCTGCAGCATAGCCAATGACAGTGTTTGAATCTGTGAATCTGTAATCAATGTTTTCTCATTTGAAAATATCTTCTTCTAAAAATATTGCCAATTGTCAACCAACACATCACAGTCAGTAGTCTTAGAAACAGAATCTCAGAGTTTAGGACTTTCCCTTACATAGCATGCAGTCCAACATCTACAAAGCCCAAACACTTCAAGAAAAACATCTTTCAGGTGCTTGTTTATGTTGTGACCACAATGGCTAGAGTACTCCCTTGCCCTAACCTGCAGATCTGCCAAAAGATCCTTATGATCTGAGTTCCATAGCACAAATCTTTTCAGCGTCCTTCTTTCCCTTTTCATCCACTGTGGTTTTTTACAGCCTCCCTATCTACAGAGTATTTGGGGACATCCAAGGAGGTGGGCTCACACTTGTCTTAGAAAGATATCTGTGGCTCTGCATAACTTGTGAGTCAGACTGAGGTGGGATGGCAAAATGGGAAGTAATGTTTCAGTCAAGGTAAGCTTGTGTCTGTTTGCTCCATGGTCTTAGTTTATAAGAGCAATACCAGGACACATATTAATGGCACAGCTGCTCCCACACAAAACTGTACTACCTTAACAATAAAGTGATATTAACATCCCCTAGTCTAAAAAATGGCTGCAACAGCATTAAGTAGCTGGCAGTTGATTATTCTTGGAAGGTCTTGTCTGTTTGGTAGAAAGATGAGATATCCATGCATGCATGCTTCTTGAATGTGAACAGGCAAAGATCACTCTATATTGCCCTTCATAAAGCTCCTTCCTTTATACCCTCTCCAACTCCTGTCAACAAACTCAGTTATGTAGATCGGGTCTCCCATTGTGCTTCCTTTGTTAGTTCTTTGTTGTGACCTTGCTCTATCACACACACACACACACACACACACACACACACACAAACACATTTTGGGCTGCAACAATTAATAGTACAAACTTACATGTGGCTGACCTGGGTTCAATTTCCAGCATCCCATATAGTCCTCTGAACAACAAAAGGAGTAATTCCTGAGTACAGAGCCAGGAGTAACTTCTGGGTGTTCCCTAAACAAACAAAACCCCCCAAATATGTAATTTATTGAATTCTCATTTCCCCTTGATCTGCCCTGTCTCTTAATGCTAAGACAGTTCCCAAGCTTTATGTGTTTGATATTGAACTAGATCCAGTTACAGATGGAGATAGAGAAAAAATAAAAACAAAAACAGGCCTCAGACAAATCGGGGGCTTGCCAGGCCCAGAGAGTTTTAAGAAGAGTCAACATCAGGCCTCTGGAATGATTCCTACAAGATAAAGATGGTTGTCAGACCATGTCACAGGAGACAGACCATCACCTCCAAGAATCCATCATGAACTACCAGCCGAGAAGGCCTCAGGAGACAAAACCCCTTTTGTTCTGCCTATAACCAGGAACATCTCCTAAATTGCTTTTCCAGCCATCCCCTATTAAAGCTCCAGTTTTGATAGTGAGGACGTTTCTTTTCTTTCTTCTTTTTTTGAGAACAAGAAATCCTCCAAATTCTCTGGATGATAGACCCCAAATATACACTCCTTTCTACTTCTACTCTCTCTAGAAACTTGGATGTTCAGGTGACAAACACATAAAGGTGGGTTGATAGAGTGGGAAAGGCCACCAAGTGAACTAGCTCATTTAATTGTCCCTTTAAATCTTGCCTACTAAAAAGTCTAAATCAAAATAGATATTGGGATGGCTAGGAATGAATGATAGTAGCAGATAAATGGAAGTTCTTAGAGACAGGCCCTCTTTCTCTTCATCCATTTACCTACACCCAGACAGATGGCAGGACCAGGTAGTCCTTTCAAGTAAGAGAGATTACAGAACAAGGCAGGGCACTCAAACTCAGACATCTGTCAAGACAGATGGAATTTTTCCCATGTGACTAAGGAAACATGAGATGACAGGGATTCACTGGATATAGCCCTAAAGAGTGAATGAAACTCAAAACTCTGTCTTAAATGTTTTTCAATGATATTATCATGGCATTTCCCTTTTTAAATCATAGCAGGATTCTCACCAACTAACTTGTTCCTAATCTCTTTTAAATATGTACCCACTCATGCTTGGTTTAGCATCTGTGTATCTTTAAAGATATTTCACTTGCTGGAGCATGTAATTTTGGCAACTAGTATTTTGACTGATTACATATAACACTTTGACATAGAAAAGAAGACAGATATTGTTTCTAAACCAAAGTTTGACCAAAGACTAATGATCAAAGTTTCTTCATTGACTTTTTAACACTTCTGTAATCTGTTGCTACCACGTTCAGGAGTCCGTGCTGGGCTCCCAAAGGGAAAAGAATTCCATTGGTCAATGTTTTCATCTATAAAGACTTCTTAGGTTTTCTTTTATTCACCATCAGCATTCCATCTTTATTTGCTTCCTGGATGATTTTATCTAAGTTGGTTTCAAATAAGTCTTCAACCAACCTTGAAACATGCAAGATTTTTGTGGAGTCTACAAATTTGAATATCCATACTTATAAAAATATTCATATTTATAAAAATATTTAAAAGTATTACATATGTTTTTGGGGGTATTTAACTCAACTCTCTCTGGTATTCTTGCTCCAGATATTGAATCTCCCAATTGAGTGTTTTTATTTGCTCATACCATAGTCACCTTGAAATCAACATTTTTAAAGTCAAACATTATCATTCCTCAGAACTGATTCTTCTACCTATGTCCTCCAAGTGTAGGTGTCACTAACCATCTAATGGTCAACATGTCAGAAATTAGGAAGTCAGTCCATCCATCTATCCATCCATCCATCCATCCATCCACTCTTCATTAAGAGTGATCCATTCATCCACTCTTCATTAAGACATCTGTGGATACACCTCACAATTTTATGCAATTTTATATCTAGAGAGAAGTAGAGTGGTTTGCTCTGTTGAAAAAAAATGTTTCTTCTATAAACAGAAGATGCATTTAAAGGACTCTTCAGAAGCTTTAGGACAATATTCAAATGATGGGTTATCTGAAAAATATCAGAGACTCCTTTCCTGCCTGAAGTTATGTCTGATACCCTTCAACATAGAATTGGCCCAGCTCTAAACTAATCTCAAAAAGAATGAAGAGCAGTAGAATCTTCCTGTGTGTCCAGTTTCTGGGATGAAAATTCTGGGGGCATTCTCAAAACAGGGAAGGCATAATCCCCCATTCACCCCCACTATTCCTGCCAGCAGCCACCATTTTTCCAGTAGAGAAGAGGCCCAGTTCTATAACTAATCTTGAAAAGAACATTATGCTGCCAATCCTTCCTAGGTGGTCTGGGGCCTCCTCGAAATGAAGGTTGGCATTTGCCTTTTTCTGTCTGAAGGCACAGCAGCCTGAAGCCACTTAACACCATCCAGTATAGAAATAGTCCAGCTCCATGACTGAACCTGTAAAGATGCCAAGACATCAAATACAGTTCCATAGCTCCTGGTCCATGCGGCTGCATTGTCAGCTCAGTAAAATTACAGCAAATCTAATGTAAAGGTGCATAGATGATCACCAACTTCACTGAGCCTAAACAGTAATACAGAAGACCTAAATAACACTGACAGTCCAGTAAATCATAAATTATTTCAATAATACCTTTGTGACATATAACAATTATTACAAATTGACCTAAATTTTGATAATTCCACTTGCCTTTGTATTGTAATAATATGAAGTGACTTACTTTGTGCCTACTATGGGTCAGGGTTGGTGGTGGGTAGGAAAGTGGGGACACTGATGGAAGGAAGATTATTCTGGTGGTGGGACTGCTGTTTGGAACATTTAACGCCCAAAACAACTGTATTATGAACAACTCAGTAAAACAATGCTATAATAAAAATTTTAAAAAGAGAAACATCAGAGGATTTTGTGACATGGATTTACTTGTATGTATAGGGATGTCAGGCCTCATGAAATAGTGGAGAACTGGATGCTATTGCCTGATCCAGGCAAATGGTTTCATGTAATCTTCAAGCTCTGCCATGTGTAATGGCTCATTGATATCATGCTTGTTCCCAGCCCTCTTGGGAAAGTTCTGTTGTCAGAGATATCTTTGACAGTTGTTTGTTTCTTGGCATCCTTCCCAGCACCAATGTAGATTAGAGCAGGTAATCACCTGATCATCTGGTAATCATCATGTTTATACACTGAACTAAGATTGATAGGTAGATACTTTAGGTAGGCAGAGTCTTGTCCTTTCCCTGCCCCCAGTCTAGGAGCAAGTTGATTGTCCCTGCAATCCATTGTTCAGTTATATATTGTCATATATTCTCAGTTTTGGAGTGTTGGAAACTCCTGCAAGATCCAAGTAACCCATGATTGGCACAATTCATGGTCACAATTCTGCTAATCCTACTGCCTAGAAATTGAGGTTGAAACAACACTAAGTTTTCAGCTACTTACTTAATGTATGGAATGAGCAATTATCATGCCATTATCTAGGTTTCGGGGAGGGGGGAACCACATATGGTGGTGGTCAGGGTTTAATCCTGGCTCTGCACTCAGAGATCACTTCTGGTAGGGTCTGGGAAGTCATATGGAGTGCTGGTGATCAAACATAGGTTGACAATTTATAAGACAAGCACCTTACTCACTGTACTATCACTCCAGTCACTGGAGGACTTAATTTTTTTGTAAGAACAGACACAATGCAGATAAAATGCTCCTTGAGTTTCAAAAAAAGGAGTTTCTAGATTTATTCTAATGATAATAGTTTAGTCTAAAATTAAGGGAAGGCTGGGTCAAGATGAACCTGGTACTTATTAGTGTCTAATTGCTGTTTGAAACCAGTGGTTGAGATGACATCTGCCAGGAAGCACTCATATGCCATACTTCTCCATACCCAGCCCCACCTCTGTATGCATGAACCTGAGAAAAATGTTTATGCTGCATATTATCATATGTAGGATTGAGATCACTTGTGGATATCAATATAATTCATAATACTGATGAGATTTCAGAAGGCAGAAAGATGCTGAGATTGCTCATTGGCTATTAGCAAGTTTATATTTACCTAGTTCAGTTATTGAGTGCCTGTTGTAGGCCAGCTACCAAGAATATAAAACCGAGAGTCTTTGATGTGTAGGTTAGCAAAGAAAGCAGACAGATCAATAATCAGTGACAGAAAGTGTTGAGAGCAATAATGAAAACATAAATAGCATAGCAACACAGGAAAAGCATTTGATCACTGTGGGGAAGAGGCTTCCCAGAGGAAAAACCGCTTGAGCAAATGGTTTCAAGAGAGGTCAAGAAAAGTGGAGACAGAGAGGGCATTTATATTCCAAGTTTACAGAAAACAGAAAGAAGGCCCTGGGAGAACAGATTCCATATGGGAAAGTCAGAGTTTCAAAAGTCTTTATCAGGTCACTTGTAGCATTAGGAAAAAAAAAATTCCATGAGAATTAATTCCTTGAGACCTATTTTATTAAAATCACAGGTTTAGAGTTTTTTAAATCGAAGAACATAGGAAACACTTATTCAGTTTTCTACTTTTACCATTCTATTGTTGAGCTTAGTGGAGTTTAGTTCAGCTTCTAGATTCTTTAGCTCTAGAATTCATTTGGATTTCTCTCATTTATTATCTTCGACATTATCTCATGCTCTGTGACTGTTCTCCGTTGATTTTCACAATTTCCAGAGGCATCGTTAGGGCTATTCTTTGAAGGCTTTAGATCAAATGTGAACTATGCTGTGATCTTTAAGTGTGGAGAAAGTCCCCTATCTTTTTTTGTCAGGTACTCCTTGAGGACAGGCTGGGGATCTGTGTTGCAAACAGCCTGAGTGTTGACCAGAGGTTCAAGTACAAATATTTAAGCCACCTGTACACTTTGTACTATTGGAGAGGTCCAGGGCTGAATTAGGAATTCAAGACGCACTAGACTGCTATGATCCAGGAAACCTTGTTGGAACCTGGGGAAATCATGTCCGTGTGGGCTTTAGCAAGCCAACATGGTTAGTGACAGCAAGAACACTGCACTCCAGAGATATTGGAGAATACAGTATACTGAGGGGTCACCATGTCAACCCTAGGGGGTGCAGCTTTGTGAACATTTGGCTGACAGGGGCTGTGTTTCTTTGTCCACAGAAGCCAGACAACATGACTGGTTTTCCACCCCCAACTAGTTCAACTATTTGCCAAGTGGCTATGGGATGACCTTGGAAATTTCTCCCAGGAGAAAGAGGTCCAATATGAAATGAATAGCAAGGATGTGAGAGGTCACTACAATGCAAGAGACTCAGACACATTTGTGCTCTGCTGTCCAGCCTTTCTTCCTCTCTCCCTTCCTTCCTGTTCTATAGTGTTAATGCTTTGTCTAATGATAGGAATTTGGGAAATATTTCAACAACAGGACTTTTAGAATGATAAACACTGAAAAACTGCTGGATGCTTATATACAGCTGTTTTTAGAAGTTTCTTTATTATATCCAGTAATTTAATTCAGTTAGGTCTATCTTCATTCTATCATCCCTTTTCCCTTAAATTTTAAGAATAAGAGATAAGGTACATACTTTGCATGTGGCTAACCTGAGTTCAATCTGTGGTACTACATGATATCCTGTGCACTGTTTTGCTACTTAGCCCCTGAGGTGCTGGGGAACACCCAGGTTAAGTAGCAAAACATATTTGGACTTCACATTTAACCGCAGGTCCAGTTAACCAAGAATTACCATTAGTTTCCTCTTTAGCTTCCCTTTCTTACTATAAAATATATTTAGGTATAAACTAAACTGGAATGTTTTTTTTTTTGAGGGAGGGGTTGTTATATTTTGTTTGCTTGTTTTTTGTTTTTTTGGGCCATACATGGTGATGCTCAGGGGTTACTCCTGGCTATATGCTCAGAAATTGCCCCTGACTTGGGGGACTGTATGGGATGCTGGGAAATCTAATGCATGCTAGGAAGATGCTTTATACCCTGTGCCACCGCTGCGGCCCCTAACCTGGAAGGTTTTATATATCTATAGCTAGTGTAAAAGTCCAGCCAAGAAAAAGTCACTTTTATAGTCCAAAAGTTTATTTAGTTCATCTGCTTAAGAAAATGTTTGGATTCCTGCTGGTTTCTGCTGGGTGTCAGAAGGGCTCAGAAGCCATCATGCAGTTCCCAGCGGCCTGAGACTGGATTTCATCAGCGTCCCAGCTGCTGAGCCTGCCTGCTTCAGAGGTGGGCTGGGACAAACACACACACTGATTCCTGCTAGTTTCTGCCGGGAGACAGAAGGGTGCAGAAGCCATCTTGGGTCATGCGGTTTACTGCTGTCTGAAATTGGATTTCATCAGCATTCCTGTCGGTGAGCCTGCCTGTTTCAGAGGTGGGTCGGGACACACACACTGATTCCTGCTGGTTTCTTCTGGATGTCTGAAGGGAGCAGAAGCCATCTTGGGCCATGGTGTTTCCAGCCGCCTGAGACTGTATTTCATCTGCGTTCCTGCCTGTGATCCTCCATTCTACAGACAGTTATTGGCAGACTCTACCCTCCTGCTGAGCCTTGGATGACCCTGAGGTCTAGAAGAGAAATCTTTGCTTTGCTTGTCTGACTTTCCTGAATACTTGAAGCTCTCCTCAGAGGCCTAGGAAGTGCACCCCCCAAAAAAAAACTGTCATCTAGAGACCACAGAAGAGTGTGGCCACTTCACTTCGCATAGCGGCCATGCACTCTTTCTAACCAATGAACCCCACCACAACACGCAGAAAAAGTAACAATACAAGTGTGACAATGGGGAAACCTCACAGGCAAACAACATGCACAGAGAATGAAGACGAAAGCTCGGATGACTTAATAAATTCCAACCTCCTGATTAACCTCTCGGATATCTTCCATATAACAATATGGAAGATGTTTGTGTAACTCAAAGAAAGCATAGATCGATCTGAACAGAACACAAAGACAGAAATCAGAAAACTCCAAACTAAAATAGAAGAATCAACTGTCAAAGAGATACTACCAGAGGTAAACACTACATGCAATCAAATCCTGCATGCCTGAAGAGTACCAGCTAAAAGAGACCCAAAGAAAAATACCCCAAGACACATCATGGTTACAATAACAAATTCCACAGATACAGGTAGAATACCGAAAACAGTAAGATCAAAAAGGGAAATTACATTCAAAGGAGCATCCCTAAGACTTACAGCAAATATGTCACAAGAAACTCTCAAGGCCAGAAAACAGTGGTGGGATATTGTGACAAGACTGAATGAAATGAATGCCTCACTGAGAATACTGCACCGAGCCCAACTCATGTTCAGGTTTGAAGGAAGAATACATAGCTTTGTGGATAAAAAAAAAAAAAAAAAAAAAAAAAAAAAAAAAAAAAAAAAAAAAAAAAAAAAAAACAGCTCAGAAACTTCACAGATGATAAACCAGCCTTAAAGGAAAAACTGACATGTCTACTTTAAGACAAGAGAGACCAACAAACAGAGCAAACTTATCCACAAAGATGACATTAAATCCTATGACAATCATCTCCCTCAATGTCAATGGACTAAATTCACCAATTAAAAGACAGAGAGTGGCAAAATGGGTCAAAAAGATGAACCCAACCTTCTGCTGCCTACAAGAAACACATCTAAATAGTCAGAACAAACATAGATTCAAAATCAAAAGCTGGAGGAAAATCATCCAAGCAAACAACACATTCAAAAAAGCTGGGGTGGCCATATTAATATCTGATGACAACAACTTTATACTCAGAAAAGTGGTAAGGGAAAAAGATGGACACTATGTTCTAATCAAGGGATATGTGCAACAGGAAGATATCAGACTATTAAACATATATGCACCCAATGAGAGATGAGCAAATTATCTAATACAATTGCTGACAAATCTGAAAGAAGAAATCAATAATAACACAATAATTGTGGGGGACCTCAACATGGCCCTATTAACACTTAATAGGTCAACCAGACTGAAACCCAACAAAAACATACTAGCCCTGAAAAGAGTAATGGAAGAAAGAGGACTAGTAGATATATATAGGACACTCCATCCCAAAAAACATGGATACACATTTTTCTCCAATGTACATGGATCATTCTCCAGGATAGACTACATGCTGACACATAAAACATACCTCCATAAAATCAAGAGGATAGAAATCTTGCAGGCTACCTTTGCCGACCACAAGGCTCTGAAATTACACGTGAACTACAAAGTTACACAGAAAAAAAACTTTAACAATTGGAAATTAAACACCCTACTACTGAACAACAAGTGGGTCCGAGATGAAATCAAAAAGGAAATCAAAACTTTCCTGGAAGCAAATGATAATGAAGACACAAACTGCCAGAATCTCTGGGACACAGCAAATGCGATTCTGAGAGGAAAATTTATAGCTCTACAAGCACACATCAGGAAGGAAGAAGGGGCATACCTGAATAACTTAATGACACAGCTCAAAAAATTAGAAAATGACCAACAAAAGGAACCAAAAATAGGGAGACAGAAGGAAATAACAAAGCTGAAAGCAGAACTCAATGAATTGGAAAACCGAAGAACAATCCAAAAGATCAATGAAAGCAGAAGTTGGTTCTTTGAAAAAATAAACAAGATTTCTAGGCCACTGGCAAAACTCACAAAGAAGGAGAGAGAAAAAAAATCTGATAACCCATATTAAAAATGAAAAGGGGAAGATCACGACAGATATTGCAGAGATCTAAAGGGTAATCAGAGACTACTTTGAGAAACTTTATGCTTCTAAACAAAAGAACCTAGAAAAAATGGAAAAATTCTTTGACACTTATAACCTTCCACATTTAAGTAAGGAAGATGTAGCATATCCAAACACCCCCATCAACACTGAGAAAATTGAAACTGTAATCAAACATCTGCCCAAAAAGAAAAGCCCAGGACCAGATGGATTTACTAATGAATTTTTTCAAATCTTTTAAGAGGAGCTACTACCAATATTAGCCAGGCTCTTCAATGAAATTGAAAAAACGGGAACACTGCCAAACAGCTTTTATGAAGCCAACATCACCTTGATACCAAAACCAGACAGAGATGCTGCCAAAAAAGAAAATTACAGACCAATATCCTTAATGAATGCTGATTCAAAGATCTTCAACAAAATCCTGGCAAATAGGATCCAATGCATCATTAAGAAAATCATACACTACGACCAAGGAGGTTTCATCCCAGGAATGCAAGGATGGTTTAACATCTGTAAATCTATCAACATAATACACAACATCAACAACAAGAAAAATAAAAATCACATGATCATATCAATAGATGCATAGAAAGCATATGATAAGGTCCAACACCCATTCTTGATCAAAACTTTCAGTAAGATGGGAATGGAAGGAACCTTTCACAATCTAGTTGAAGCCATCTACCATAAGACAATGGCGAATATTATCCTCAATGGAGAAAAATGAAAAGCTTTTCTTCTAAATTCTGGTAAAGACGAGGCTGTCCACTCTCACCACTCCTCTTCAACATAGCACTGGAAGTGCTTGCTATAGCAATCAGGCAAGAAAAAGATATCAAGGGAATCCAGATAGGAAAGGAAGGAGTCAAGCTCTCATTGTTTGCGGATGACATGATACTCTCTACTTAGATAACCCTAAAACCTCTACCAAAAAGCTTCTAGAAACAAGACTCATATAGCAAGGTGGCAGACTACAAAATTAACACACAGAAATCCAATGGCCTTTTTATACACCAATAATGATAGGGAAGAGAAGGAAGTCAAGAAGGCAATACCATTCACATTAGTGAAACACAAACTCAAATATCTTGGAGTCAACTTGACCAACGATGTGAAGGACCAATACAAAAAAAACTATAAAGCCCTGCTCCAAGAAATAAGAGAGGACACACGGAAATGGAAACACATACCCTGCTCGTGGATTGGCAGGATTAACATAATTAAAATGGCAATACTCCCCAAAGCACTATACAGATTTAATGTGATCCCCTTAAAAATACCCATGACATTCTTCAAAGAAGTGGATCAAACGCTTATGAAGTTCATCGGGAACAATAGACACCCTCGAATAGTTAAAGCACTACTAGGGAAAAGGAAAATGAGAGGCATTACTCTCCCCAACTTTAAACTGTACTACCAAGCAATAGTTATCAAAACAGCATGGTATTGGAATAAAGACAGACCCTCAGATCAGTGGAATAGGCTTGAGTTCTCAGACATTGTCCCCCAGAAATACAGTTACCTAATATTTGATAAAGGAGCAAGAAATTCTAAGCGGAACAAGGAAAACCTCTTCAACATTGGTGCTGGCAAAACTGGTTAGCCACTTGCAAAAAAGCGAACATAGACTCCCAGTTAACATCATGTACGAAGGTAAAATCCAGATGGATTAAAAACCTTGATATCAGGTCTGATACCATAAGGTATATAGAACAACAAGTCGGCAAAACACTCCACGACATTGAGACTTCAAGGAGGAAACTGCACTCTCCAAACAAGTGGAAGCAGAGATCAACAGATGGGAATACATTAAACTGAGAAGCTTCTGCACCTCAAAAGAAATAGTGCCCAGGATACGAGAGCCACCCACCAAATGGGAGAAACTATTCACCCAACACCCATCAGATAAGGGGCTAGTATCCAAAATAAACAGGGCACTGACAGAACTTTACAAGAAAAAAACATCTAATCCCATCAAAATATGGGGAGAAGAAATGAACAGACGCTTTGATAAAAAAGAAATACAAATAGTCCAAAGGCACATGAAAAAATTCTCCTCGCCACTATTAATCAGGGAGATGCAAATCAAAACCACGATGAGACACCATCTCACACCACAGAGATTGGCACACATCACAAAGAATGAGAACTATCAGTGCTGGCGGGGATGTGGAGAAAAAGTAACTCTTACCCACTGCTGGTGCGAATGCCATCTAGTCCAACCTCTATGTAAAGCGATATGGAGATTCCTCCAAAAACTGGAAATTGAACTCCCATTTGACCCAGCTATTCCACTCTCAGGGATCTACCGTAAGAATACAAGAATACAATACAAAAATCCCTTTCTCACACTATATTGATTGCAGCACTATTCACAATAGCCAGACTCTGGAAACAACCAAGATTCCCTTCAACAGATGAATGGCTAAAGGAAGTGTGGTATATATACAAATGGAAAATTATGTCGCTGTCAGGAGATATGAAGTTTTGAAATTTTCCTATACATGGATGTACATGGAATCTATCATGCTGAGTGAAATAAGTCGGAGGGAGAGAGACGCAGAATAGTCTCACTCATCTATGGGTTTTAAGAAAAAGAAAAGTCATTTTTGCAACAATCATTGAGAGGATGGCTGGAACTTCCAGCTCACTCCATGAAGCTCACCACAGAGTGGTGAGTGCAGTCATAGAAATAACTACACTGAGAACTACTATAACCTTGTGAATGAATGAGGGAACTGGAAAGCCTGTCCAGAGTACAGGTGGGGGTGGGGTGGGAATGAGGGAGATTTGGGACATTGGTGGTGGGAATGTTGCACTGGTGAAGGGGTTGTTCTTTACATGACTTTAGCCTAAT
>PVKC010020139.1:0-18641 GCA_004027635.1 Crocidura indochinensis
AAAAAAAATAAGATGGGTTTATACTTTATTAATAGTTTACAATGTTTTTTCACTTTAAATGTTTTAGGAATATTGACTCATTTAATCATCTCAAAAACCTATAAGCAGGATTTTATTGCTAAATTCCTGTTAAAAGTATACCCTAAGACTTATATACAGTAAGTCTTTCTCAAATAAAAGAGAGAACTTAGTGGGAAGGATTGGTTCCCACTGAGATCACAACTCTTGGAGTTCTTTGCTTCCTTCCTCAGCTGTCAGAGGGATCTGTCTCTATGACAAATGCCTGCAGATTGGAGAAAATGTTTGGTTCCATTTCAACCCCAAAATACATTCCTTACCTGCTTCAGACACATTTATAAAGTTCAGATGGCTTTTAGTCTCCTGAAAGATATTGTAAAGAGAAATCTAGCATGATAATGTGAAGCTGAAGCCTTATGCCCCAATCCAATGGGATTGGGGAGAAGTAGTTTGGGGAGCATATGACAACATAGGAAATAATCCAGATTGTCAGAATAAAACAGGTTCAGTAATTTCCACCACAAGCCTTTGGATCCTTGCAACACATAGCTGTGGATCCACTAGCTGTGGAAACCAAAACCCCAAGCGATTTCTTCCTGAGATCTGAGGTCTTCATTGGAAAGTGAAAGAATACCCATAGAATGGAGAACAGTAGGGTAATGATCCAGTTCAGAAATACTTCTAATAAAGAAGAATTACCCTAAATCGAATGAAAATAGGTCATTCAACAATAATCTATATATTTGCTTTTCCTTTGGTCAATGAATAAAGCATAAGATCTCTCAAATATTGTTATCATACAGTCTTGGAATCCCTTGTCTTTAACCCAAATTTCGATACTTTTGCTATTTCCAACACTCTAATTAGGTTGAGATCTCGAAACCATAGATTCATAAATGGACACTCAAACTCTACACATCATTTTATTATCATCATTATTTCTAAGCCTTGAGTTTTTCTTACTACATAATTTTTATGCATTTCTCATGCACTTATATGCCAAAATATTATATTCTAAGAAAAATAACCTAGAATTAAGCTAAATCCTCAAAATACCTACAATTATTATCACTGTATGAGAGATTTTGTCTGTGTTAGAACATAATCAGGAAGTGATCTTTTAAGCCATGATTATTAACCTCTAAACAATCTTACTTTTTGCAATTTTTGCTCAAACAATACAATCTAATATCTTTCTTTTTAAATAATTTGACCTTTCTTACCTCTATTCAGTAATTTTTGTGACTTCAAATTTTTCTCTGCTTATTTACATTTTAATGAGAATGTATATCATTTTTTATTATTCTTTAAAGAATAGGAAAGAAAATTTGAGCAACATTAACATTCCTAAAATTATTATTTTATATTGCTATTTAATTATTTTATGTTCAATATATTACTTTTTTCTGAAGTTTAAAGTTTTTAGTTAAATTCTATTTTAAATACATATTAAGTAAAGATGCCCAAAATCACTTGTAGCAAACCTTCATTTCCTGGTCATAGTAGACATGTTCAATTTTTATATTATTTATCATTTTTCTTTGTTTATTTTTATTATAAAATTAAACTTATAGAACTATTTATAAACATTAAAATGTTTAAGCATAAGTTTTACTGAAATTTTACTAAGTATACTTTGATATATCTTTATCTACATTGACAAGCCAATATTATTTCCTCCTTTATTATCTACTGAAATACCACCCATTCAAAAATTATTTATTAAGAAAATGTTAGTACTACAAATAATCCTAGATTCTAAAAAATGCAATACTTTTTTTTTTTTACAAAATTAACAGCTTCTGATTTATATTTTATTGGAGAAAAAAGGTAAAGCATGGTAAAATAAGATACCAGTTAATTGTTCATAGTAGTAGGAAATAAAAGACAGTTGGTGTGTCAAAATACAGCTGCATGATAAATATGGACTGGGTTCTCAGAAATCTTAATTTTAGTGTTGTTGATTGTAGTGAAAAGTCTTCGCTGAGGTATTGTGGCAAACAGCTCTTGACACATTTTCTGAAAAGTGTTAATTTTCTTCTCATTCTTGAATATACTTGGATTAACTGAGGGCATGGTTATCATGAAAATAGAGTGAGTCAAAAAAACTAAATAAGTTTCTTGAAATAGAAATAATGAAATCCTGTATAAGTTTACTCTGAGTTATCTGTTTTATTTCTACAATATAACCTAGCTTTTTCCTTAATGAGTCTGACATGGGTTCTGTCACCATTAGGGTCCTTTGAGCCTTCCCAGGAGTACAGAGTAAAGAGTTAACCAGGACCAGGTATTCCCCTTATCAAAACAGTAACATCAAACTTAAAAAGAGACCAATGAATACAAAAGAACTGCATGCACATTGAATAATTAATGACAACCAAGCCATATTGTAAAAAACATATAGAAATGGTAGACAAACAGCAAATCATGAGCCAACTGGGAAATAATATAATGTGTCTGAGACTTACTAGGAACAAAGAGAGTAAAACAAAGTTAAAACTGTAGCAAAGTAAAATTGTGCAGGACTAAGTTAGCACAAGGTTAAATTTATTCTAAAAGTATCAGACCCATTGAAGTGTTCTAATCTAGGGAGTGATATTCCATAATTAAGATGTTAAAGATATGTATGAAGCCATGAAGAAGCAAAGGTGAAAATAGCACAATCATTAAAAAGGAATCACAGAAGTTTAGGTAATGGATAGAAATGATGTGAACTTGATAACAGTGAACACAAATACAAATCATTATTTCACTGGATATTGATAAGGCCCAACAAGTATTAAATATTAAGTAAACAGGAAGAACAGTCTTGAGTTTATGTTTTATCATTTAATTTAACATGCACAAGCATTTTCATAAGAGAAGAATATGTAGATATACATAAAATAAGTATAGCATGAAAAAAAATTATACTAATAGAATTAAATATTCAATACAAAAACATTATTTATAAACTATAAGACTTTATGTCACTTATATGGGGTTAAAAATATGTATGAATGATCCAGAAAGGAAGGATGGAGAATAGTAGGATGCTTGCCTTGCTTGTGGCCAACCTCGATTTAATATGAACACCATATTTTTCCCAGAATATCTAAGGAGTGATCCTTGAAAATACAGCCAGAAATAAGCCCTGATCACTACTGAGTTTTACCCCTTAAAATAAAATAGACAAACATAAATATAAACATTTATTATGTATAGTCCCTTATCTAGAAGTTATTTGTGGATCTTGAGGGATCACTCTGTAAGAACTACCTTGACGTATAATACATGTTTGAATGGAGTATATATAAAAAAGCTACCCAGCATATTAAATACATAATTCTAGGCACCTTTAGCTTATTTACTTCTTTAGAGTAAACATGTTTGTATTACATTATTGTCAAGCCAAATAGAATACCAAGGAAAGTAAGATATTATGTTAGTTCAAAATTCCTACAGAACAATGTTTAGGGGATGTACCTTCCTCTACACTTAAAGGAATATATGGCACCTGGAGTGGTGCCAGTGGGATAAAATTTGGCCTTTAGCAAGAAAAGTATGTATAATGGCACAGTGAACTATCTGTTATGTTGTCTTTTTTTTTCTTTTTGGGCCACACCCAGTTTACTCCTGACTGTGCACTCAGAAATTGCTTCTGGCTTTCAGGACCCCATAGGACGGCAGGGGATCAAACCAAGGTCCATTCTAGGTTAAACGCATGCAAGGCAAATGTCCTACGACTTGCGCCACTGCTCTGGCCCCAAGAATCTGTTGCCATTTTTTTAAAGGACAATTTATTGTGTTAAAGTAAACATCTGGGGAAGACTTCCTTTTTTTTAATTTTTATTGTGAACAAAGTGAATTTGGAATCTTTCACAGTAATATATAAGGCACATAATGACAATGAATCAGGGGCATTCCCTTCACCAGTATTGTCCTCCCTCCATCCCTGTTCCCAGCATACATCCCATATCTCTCTCCTGTACCCTCCAGACAGCTAGTATAACTGGTCCCCTCTGTGTATAGGTTGTTGTAAATTGAATTTGGTTTGGTGTTTAAGTCTGCTTATTTTTTAATTTCTACTCAATATTTATACGACTGGTTTTTGGTACCATCCATTTATTTTTTCACTCATTTTATGAGGCATAACAAGATGATTCAAGTTATGTGGTTCTGTTTGTAAAACAATAAAAGAAAAAAGAAAAGAAAACTAGGCAGGGTTTGACTGTGTAGAGGTTATAAATATCAATTCAAACAAAGAAAGGGGAAAATAAAGAAAAAATAACAAAACAAAACAAAACAAAACAAAAAATAAACAAAAATCCAAACCCTGCAACTACAAAAAAGCCCAACAGAAATAAAAAATCAACAAATTATGCAGAAGAACATCAATTGCCTCATAATATTTTTACCTTTAAAAGACTAATTTTCTGGGACTGGAGATATAGCATGGAGGTAAGACGTTTGCCTTTCATGCAGAAGCGGTTCGAATCCTGACATCCCATATGGTCCCCCGAGGCTGCCAGGAGCGATTTCTGATCATAGAGCCAAGAGTAAACCCTGAGCGCTGCTGGGTGTGACCCCCCCCCCAAAATAGACTAATTTTCTTTTAAAGAAAGAATATTATGAGGCAGTTGATGCTCTCCTTCATAATTCCTCTAGCTATATAACAATGTTAACATCTCATTACCAAATTCAGTTAAATATAAGAATTGGTTTTAGATTAAAAGTTTAAATAAGGGCTACTTGTTTTTATATATCTTAGAATTACTCTATCTGAGCTGTATATTCTACATTAATTTTCTATTTTAGGTAAATTAAAGTAAAGCTGTTCAAAGGAGACTTCACATTTCATTAACATTAGAGCCAAGAAAATACCCAAGTGTACAAATATTATCTGTGTGCCGAGGGAGAATAGTTAAGGGATCTGATGCTTTAGTCAACTGGCATATAAGCTATAGGTGGGTTTAATGATTTTCTATTTTTTCTTCTGCAAAGGAAAATATGAAAGTTTGTGTTTGTCAAATAATACTTTTATGTCTGTTTCGCCTTATCCTAAAATATAAAGCCATGCTTATATATTACATAAAATAATAAAAATCTGTAAAAATAGATGTACATAATTTCTTGAGGCAGCTTGCTTGTTGATTTTAGTAGAAGATCTAAATTTAATCTGATATGCCCTCATTACTACATTGGTGGGAAGTAGAACAATTGGCTACAAGGGACAAAAGATAATTTGTCCATAAAAAATAAAATTGACATTGTATAACTCAAAATCATAATGGGAAATGCTGATGGTATGAAAATTCCTAAATTGCATATAAATGTTTATTTCTAAACAAGAAAGCACAAAAGAAAATATTCTTGATTTAAATTAAAATTTTTCTCTATCTTGCCTTGTTAAAATAATGCTATTTGTCTTGAAGTATGACTGTATGACTCTCCTTATGCCTTTCTTTTGTGACAATATGAAACTCATCCTTTGTAAAAAGACATTTACAAAACAGATACTTTTTGCAGGACTTCAGACAAGCTCAAAAGCCTGAAGCACTCAACTCTGATAGATGCATAATGGAATGTTTTAATTTCTAACCTGAAGCATCTCACACAAAAATTTTAAATGCCATAGGATCAATTTATTGTTGGCATGTGCTTTAAAGACAGGAACATTTAAAAATAACCCATATAGAAACACCCAAAGATTTTTGTTTGGTCAATCTGGATAAAACAAAGTTTGTCTTTGCATCTGACCCCAGAAATAAATACTTATCATTCTACTTTAAAATTGTTCTAATTCTGAGATATATATATATATAAAATACTACAGATATATATATATATATATATATATAATACTACAGATATAGCACAGTGAGATGGAGGGAATGTCTTGTATGCAGATGTTTGAGTTTAACCCTTCAAAACTCCACCTGCAGCAAACTGCAAACATACAACTTGTAATAGTTCCTTGATATCTTTGAGTATGACCCAACAACAACTAAGGACTTTGGTTTTTGTTTAATTTATTGGGAGGGTGGGGAGACATACCTTAATGGTGCTAAAAGCTTATTCTTGGCTCTAAGATTAGGGATAAAGTCTGGCAAGTTCAGAGGACCATATAGGTTATTGGGGAGTGTACCTGTGTCAAATGCATTACCTATTGTAATATCCTGGAAAGAAGGACTTTGAACCTTTTGTAGTTCCTTTCATATTTTTACACAGCCTCCTGTTTTTTTTTTTTTTTTCCTGAAGATTTTCCTCTCCTAAATGGGATTCAACCTTCTCTGCCTGAAGGCTTCATTCAATCTTCACAGATTTCCAAAAGGGGTTCAGCCTTTACACTTTTGAGCTGGAAAGTTTTGGTGGTAAAATAGCTTCTTTTATAAATTATCTCTTGGTTTTATTGCACAGTAAGATGCATTGTGAAGGGCTCATTATTTGCCTACCTCCATAGCATTTCAATGAAGTTTTAAGAATATTTTTTTAAGTTATCAACTTTAAAAGCAATGAGTTAGGGGTCAGAGAGATAACATGGATGTAAGGCGCTTGCCTTTCATGCAGAAGGGTAGGTCATTGGTTCGAATCCTGGTGACCCATATGGTCCCCTGAGCATGCCAGGAGTGATTTCTGAGCGTGGAGCCAGGAGTAACCCCTGAGCACTGCCGGGTGTGACCCAAAAACCAAAAAAAAAAAAAAAAAAAAATTAAGTTGAATTAAGTAAATTTGTTTCCAGTCATAAGTTAGAGGGAAATATTGGATTCCAACGCTATCTACTACTTTATAGTAAATTCTGAAATCAGATGATAAATCAAATTATCATGAACAAAAGTACCATAATGATTTTAATGTGTGCTTTATCTTACATATATGTATATCTACTCGTCTATTCATTAATTTTATTTCTTTTATTTTATTTATTTTTATTTTTATTTTTTTTTGGTTTTTGGGCCACACCCAGTGACGCTCAGGGGTTACTCCTGGCTATGCGCTCAGAAGTCGCCCCTGGCCTGGGGGACCATATGGGGCACGGGGGAATCAAACCGCGGTCCGTCCAAGGCTAGTGCGGGAAGGCAGGCACTTTACCTCCAGCGCCACCGCCCGGCCCCTATTTCTTTTATTTTTATGCACTCACAAAAATACATATAAGTTCTTCCTTTTAAAATGTTTTCAAATATTTCCATTAGCATTTTTAGAGTGAAAGCATACATTGAAACTATTTGGAGGTGGGTTTTGTTGTTGTTGTTTTCTTTGTTTTTTCTTTGTGATTTTTAGATAACTCACAGCTGTGCTCAGCACTTTCTTACACTAAGATCAAACATCATTCTTTGCATATTTTTGAGAATCATATGATGGAATCATATGGAGATGGAAGATACTCAATAGAGGGAAGGAGAGAGGGAGAGAGGAAAAGTAGGAGGGAAGGATGGAGACAAGAAGGGAAGGAAGGATAGAAGGAAGGAATTTGGGAAGGAGGGGAGGAAGGAAGAAGGGAAGGAAGGAGAAAGGGAGGGAGGGAAGGAAGGAGAGAGTTAGGAAAAAGGAGGGAGGGAGGGAAGGAAGGATTGAGGGAAGGTAAGGAAAGAAGGGAAGGAGAAAGGGAAGGAACGAGGGAAGGAAGGAGGTAGGAAAGGAATGAAGGAGAGAGGAAGGGAGGAAGGGAAGAAAGGAGGGAGGGAAGAAAAAAGGAGGGAGGAAAGGAAGAAGGGCAGAAGAGATGGATGGAGGAAGGGACAGAGGGAAGAAAGATGGAAGGAAGGAGGAAAGGCGGGAGGGAAGGAAGGGGAAGGAAGGAGGGAAGGAAGGAGGAAAGGAAGGAGGAAATGAGGAAAGGAAGTAGGGAAGGAAGGAAAGAAGAAAAAGTGGAAGGAAGGAAGGAGAGAAGGAAGAATGGAAGGAGGGAAGGAAGGAGGGAAAGAGGGAAGGAGGAACGGAAGGAGGGAAGGAGATTTGTAAAATAAGCTGTCATTTTCTTTTCTATAAATGATTATCTAGAAGCCAGATTGATAGAAAATACGTTGGGTGATTGTCTTGTGAGAGATTAATATAATTTTGATTTCTGGCACCCAAACCCTCCAGAAATGATCCCTGGTCACAGATTCAAGATTAAACTCTAAGCACCACAGGTATAACCCTAAAAAAAATATTGAGAAACAAACAAACAGGGCTATCTGTACTAGGATGATTTCAAGTACAACTTCCCCATTCATAATTGTGAAAAATGATGCTACTTGTTGGTTAGTAAATTTTAGTTTAAAATCTCTTATTAAAAGTCATTCATTACAAATAACACTCAAACACCTTCTTATGACTGTAATATACAAATTTCCTTCTTTTACTAATAAGTACTTCTTTAATTTCTCCCTTACACAATCCTATCATTTCAATTAAAACCTGTCTTTAAATTCACTAAAATCTATAGATTTTACTCATCCTATCCTTTTATCTTGAATATTTTCCCATAATAGCTGCAAATAATTACTAAAAGTACTTATCGATCATGTTTTATATATTATTCACTGTGAAATTATGTTAATTTGTTTTAAAAAAGTCTGCAAAGCATGTATGGAAAAATAGAATGATTAGATTTTTATGGTTAATTAGGTGAGAGGAGGAAGCATAATAAATTAGAAAACAATACAAAAGGAATTAAAAACAAGAAATAAACCTATTTTCATTTTCAAGTCAAAATAGAATATTTTAAAACAATGTTAAAAAACTACATTACATTATTTTTAAATAAATAGTTATTCAATCCTTAGCTAAATGTATATAAAATATCTCCATTTATTTCCTCATGGCTATCCAATCCAAAATTATTTTTTCCTGCTTTTCTTCTTCACTGCATGTTTTATAATTTAAATTGTTTAATATAAGAATGATTCTGCTTGAAGATCAATACCATTGTCAATAAAACATAGTGGATATTAACCCTACTCTTTCTGTTTATTTTAAATACTTTCTAAGATTTTAACTCAGTAGATCTGGGGGTAACATCAAGTATTGATATCCGTCTCAGATTTTAGGAGATAATGCTATTGTATGCAACTTCCTACCTTGAAGTCTGTTGTATTACAGCAAATAGAGGGGCATATGAAAATCTTTCATGGTCTTTCTCAAATATTATCATTCTTATTCATTCTTTGATATCCTAAAACATAGAAAATCTTGATTTTGCTGAATAAAGTTAAAGAAAATATTTCACAAATAGGTCCTCAAATAAATATTACTTCTATTTAGATGCCTTAGCATTATTATTCTTTAATTCTTTTCAACTTTCCAATAGTTGATTTTTTTCAATGCCCCCCCCCCTTTTTTTTTTGCTGTCCTTGAAGACCACAGGAAAAGCCAAATGAAGTAATCCATCTTACCATGGGCACTTTCTTCAAAGACAAGCTGTCTCTCTATAATAGGAAAAAAGATCCAATTGTTTTCTGATCTCTTTGTCCTTAGTGTTTTAACTATTAATTGCAGTTCAAATTTTCTCTTTGGCATGTGATATAAACTAGAGTGAATTTTGTTAACAGTATTCTGATAAATGATTATAAATAAGTTTTATAAATATTTAATTATTAATTATTTTCCCATGACGATATATTCCAAGGGGGGAGAAACCCTGTATCTCTTAGGTCAGGGGGATTCCCTTTTCGAATGACCCCAAGTTTTACTGTGCCTATGCAGAAGGAAAAAAAAAGGGAGGGACGAAGAGATAGTATGGAGGTAAGGCATTTGCCTTTCACACAGAAGATTATCGGTTTGAATACCAGTGTTCCACTAAGTCCCCTGGCATGTCAGGAGCAATTTCTGAGCATGGAACCAGGAGTAACCCCCTGAACACTACCGGGAGGGACCCAAAAACCACAAAAAAAAAAGAGAGAGAGAAAGAGAGAGACAAGAAGCTCAAAATATTTTTCTTTTCTTTCTTTTTTTAAATTTATTTTTCTTATTACTATTTTATTTTTCTCTTATCTAGTTTTTGTCGACCTCCTTATTTTGGTGTAGATATTTAAGTAGTTGTCCACTTTTTTACTTATATATTTACTTTTTCTTTCTTCTTTTCTCTTGACTTTTTGCGCTCTGTCATGTTTTTTAATCTCAAGAACATGGCAATTATGTGGTGCATATCTTTATTGCTGCAGTGCTCACTGGATGTCTTTTTTGATATCTCTTTGTAAAATGTTGTGGTGTTTCACCTTCTCTTTTCCCCTTTTCTCAAACCGAGGATGAGAGCTGCTAGAAGAACTCTGCTCATTGTAGGCATAGTTAATTTTTACCCATTCTATTACTGTAATCTTCCCCAAACAAAACCACATAACTATCTAATCCCACCTCCCAATTAGAGGGAGAAGCAATGGAGACACCAAGCCCAAACAGATATAAGATCACTAAGTAATAAACCAGAAACAGAGGGGGTCATTCTATCTAGGAGCCCCCGGGGAGAGGGTGGAGGATATGGGAGGCAGGATAGGAATGGAGATTGAGGGAGGACAACTCGGTGATGGGAATTCCCCTGATTCAATGCTTATATGTAACTACTAGAATATTACTGTGAACGATATGTAAACCACTATGATTAAAATAAAAAATATTAATAAAAAAGAAAGAAAAAAATTTAATTATTTGCTATAATTTTGATTTTTTATAATCATGTTGTATATATCTATATATGTATTATTATAGATTGCAAATGTCTACTTGTTGATTTATTGATCACATGGGCAATAGGTAGATAGATAAATTTAGTTATATAAGAAAACACTAATAGGTGTAACGCAACAGTGTATACATAATGATTCCAAAATATCATTCAATATCCAATTAATAACTACTAAGCAGACATATAGTCAATGAACAGCTATTTTATGTGAAAAGTGATTTTTTTCAAAAAGGTACACAGTTTCTACTCTATCAGAGATGCATTTTAGGTCATCTCCTTGACAACCAGGATGGAATTAAAGACTCATCTACATGTGAAGCTTTAGCTCATTTTTGCCTTTATTATAACACTATTTTCTAGTTAGTAAACATTTTGTAAAGAACATTCAAACTTATGGAATAATGAGCAGAAATAAAAGTATTATTTTCTTCTTAAATCACCCCTTTTAGGGGTGAAGCGATAGCACAGTTTTAGGATGTTTGCCTTACATTCAGCCAACCCAGGACAGACCTGTATTCGATTCCAGGCATCACATATGGTCCCCTGAGCCTGCCAGGAGCAATTTGGAGCACAGTTCCGGGAGTAATCGCTGAGTGTCGCAGGGTGGACCACTCCCCTCAAAAAATCCCCCCTTCAACATTTAATTATCATACTTCTTAACATCTTAAACTATTTAATGTATCAGTGTTGATACATCATTAGCTCATGTTAGGATTCACTGTGTTATGCATTCTAGTTCTGACAAATGTGTGATTGTATACTGTATTTGCCAGTGTATAAGATGACCCTCTAATTTTGCAGTTAAAACATAGGTTTAGGCCTATATTCACTGTATCAGACAGAACATTCCTGTGCTGCAACTATATGTACCACAGTGAGCCAATCACAACAAGCAAAGGTTCAAAGGTTATACTGTAATAGACTTCCTCTCTGACTCTGGCCAATCTGAGCAGGCTTTTCACAGTGTAGATTCGAGTCCAGAATATTGTCTAATTTGAATGCATAAAAGGCCTGCTTGGATAGGCTGAGTTAGAGAGGCAGTCTGAGCAGCCTTGCAGTGATTGGTGCAGGATTGAGTTGGAATATTCGTTTTGTGTCAATATTCAGACTATTTTCGTTTAGCAGCATATTGAAACATTTTTCGGGATATACTCAGCATATAAGACGATCCCTGATTTTCAGTTGACTTTTATTTTTTGTTTCAAAAGTCATTTTATAAGCTGGAAAAGATGGTATATGATTGTTAAATCATAACAGATTACTTTCAGTTTTATTATATCCATGGTATTCTTTTTTTTTTTTTTTTTTGGTTTTTGGGCCACACCCGGTGACGCTCAGGGGTTACTCCTGGCTACTCGCTCAGAAGTCGCTCCTGGCAGGCACGGGGGACCATATGGGGAACCAGGGGATCGAACCGCGGTCCGTCCTAGGTTAGCGCAGGCAAGGCAGGCACCTTACCTGCAGCGCCACTGCCCGGCCCCCATATCCATGGTATTCTGCCTATTCACTTATTTTACTTTAGCCATAGGTCTTCTTTGCTATGTGTAAAGTTAATGCTTTTAAAGAACATCATAAACTTAGATTCACAGAATATGTAGCTTTTCAGGCTAACTTCTTATGCTTATCAATTTGTACTTTAGATTTGACATGGCTTTTAATAGCTATAAAGAAAATTTCTTTACATAGCTGCAAAATATTACATTTATTATATACTAATTTATCCATCCATTATTTCTAATTTAGAAATAAATTTAAAGGGTATATAAATATTTTATGTAGTTTTCTGTGTGGTCATAAATGTTTAAACATAAGCTTGAACTTTGTAGATATACAAATATATTAATAAAATGTATGGAAAAATGCTCTACATCATCTACATTTGAAAAAGTAAAAAGTAAAAAGAATCATGGTATTGTTATGCATCTTTGGAAATAGACAAAATATATTTTGATTGTCAATACTTAATGCTGAGCTAGATTTGAAGAAAAAACTCTTACTGTTGAGAATTCACAATTATAGCCACTTTGAAATAGTTTATAATTTTCTTACAAAATATACGTACACATACTATATGACTCAGATATTATGCTTACTAGTACTGGAATTACTCATTTTTAAAAAGTTATTTAAGCCATCGACTTTAAGACATGCCTTTATTAACTCTCTTCCTCATTTTCAAAGGATATTTTTCTACTTAAATAAAATATTATAATCAAAAACCGTACAATATTTGTTTTATAAAAATAGTTACAGAGGAAGGAAACAAGTTCTCTGATGAGTTAATAATAGTATAACCAAGCTTCTCTTTTTGGGGAGATTATTAATATCTTTATTTAAGCACCATGGTTACAAACATGTTTGTAGTTAGATTTTAGTCATAAAAAGTACACACCTCCACCAATGCAAACTTCCGACCACCAATGCCTCCATCTCCCTCCTTGCCCCCAAATTAACTAAACTGCTTTAAAACCTACATTCTCCCTTGAATACTCATGTCCTTACTTTTCTCTGATTCTTTGCTTATTTCCACTTGTGATAAGCTCATGTTCTTTCTTGAGCTGTTTCTTTTATGTCATTCATTTCATCAAATCTATTTAGATCAATGTCTAATAAAAACCACCTTGCTTTAATAAAACAATAAGGTGTCTATGCACTTACACCATTCAGATGTTACTTATGTCAGTGATAGCTTAAGTTTTATATGTTATTTAGTATTATCTTATACGTTATCGAGGGGTATAAAAATTCTAAATGCCTTGCATAAAGTAAATGATTATTGATTCTTTAATATATACCATTACTACTGTAGTAGAAAATTTTTTACTAAATTGCTCTATTTTGAGATAGTATAAAACTCTTACGCCAAAATGCATGTCCATTCAAAACATTGCACACAAATGTTTATAAAAAATATATTTATGGGGCCCGGGAGATAGCATGGAGGTAAGGCGTTTGCCTTTCATGCAAAACGTCATCGGTTGGAATCCCGGTACCCCATATGGTCCCCCGTGCCTGCCAGGAGCAATTTCTGAGCATGGAGCCAGGAGTAACCCCTGAGCACTGCTGGGTGTGACCCAAAAACCAAATATATATATATATATATATATATATATATATATTTATCACCAAACTTGGAAATAACCAAGAGTTCTTTCAGTCAATAAAGGACTAAATAATTATACACATAGATAATGGAATATAATTAAGAGCTAACAAAAATGAATTATCAAACTATAAAGAGACATGGAGAAATCTTCAGTCTATATTACTAATGAAAGAATCCATTGTGATAAGTCTACATGCTGTAATATTCCTGTGAAAAGAAAATCCAAATATTCAAATATTTCCACAGATTATGAAAGTTGGTTGGAATAATGGGCAAAATGCAGGGAATGTTTTAGGCTGTCAAAACACTTTATCTGATGCTATGTATGTTGTGGCTTTCCAGACCCATCAAATGAAAATGTTAAGGGTGAACTGCATTACAAATTTAGAAATTATAATTATATGCCACTATATTTTTATCAATTATAAGAAATATGTCATATTGGTGGAAATATTAATAATGAAGCACTGTATTTTCTGGCATATAAGATGACTTTTTAAACCATGAAAAACATCCTAAAAGTTTAGGGTTGTCTTATACACAAGTATATGGCATGCTGAAACTTACTCCAGCTTCAGGGACTAGTGATCTGCCACCCTCTTACCACCACATTCCATCCAGCTGCCAGGCGTCATTGCTCAGTCTTCTGTTTGTCCTGATTCATCTTTCAGGGCACACAGTGGAGCTGAGTTACCAAGCGCTGCATCACATCCAGCCGCTGGGTGTCATTGCTGGTATGCAGCTTTTCAGTGCTTAAGCCTCTGTTCAGCTTTTATAGACATAGAGGAGGCATTCTGTCTCCCTCTAGCTGTTCTATTAATCATTGCACCCTAGCCAGCTGCTTTTGTAGGAGCCCCCTCTCTCTGCTCTCAAGGTAGATCACAATAAAACAGTTACTCACTATAAATGATAAATGTAAAATGATTGTTGGCAATACAAAGTCTAGCTTTATTGCATATATACTATTAACCTTTGAGGATTCGGAGGGCTCTATTCTTTTTCTCTTACATTTTTTAATTTTCATTTGGTGTGCGTTAAAAGAGAGGTAGTCTTATATATTTGGGCGAATATAGCCCAAACCCTATACTTTAACAGGAAAAGTAGAGGGTCATCTTATATGCCAGAAAATACAGTATATAGTGCATAGGTTGGAGAAAGAGATATATGAAAAATATCTGGATTTTTGAAGCTTCTTAATTTAAGTTTGAACTAAAAATTATTCCAAATAAAATGAAGTCTTTAATAATGGAAGAAGTAAAGACCAAGATGGGAGTTGTTGTATAACATAAAATTTTAAAAAGAAACATTAGGCAAATGTGTCACAAAAGGCTTATATTCAGAGAAATCATTTAATGAGCTGTAAAAACCAGAAAGTGGCAATAAGAATATATGGGAGTCTGAAACTGAGTCTGGAAAGAGAAAAATGAATTATATTCTGAGAAGATAAATTTCAATTCAACAAACACACTATTAATTTATACTATCATTATGGCACCAGAATAACCCTTTGGGAGAAAACAATCTAAATTGTCTCAGGTCGGTAGTACTCCTTGTGAATTGCATAAGAAAACTCAATTTTGTGTCTGAAAGAATGCAAATTCCGTTGAAGCTATCAGTGTTCAAAATGCCTGGGATTACAAAATAAAATTTCAGAGATACTACAATATTTAAAATGAATTCACCTTCAAATGATTGAATTTGGTATATCTATTGCATTATTTATTCATCTAAGATAACTGCTTAATTATTTCCTAGATGAAGACACACATATATATAAGTGTGTATATGTTCCCCAAATCATATTTCTCAGGTTAATGATGTTTGCCTGATCTAATGAAAACCTTGTTTCTATGTATATGATCATGCATAATAGTTCTTTATTCTCTATGTCTTAAAAATCATTTTTCGTTGGCTTATCTATCTTATCTCTCTGACAGATTGACTATTTGACTGACTACTTTTGAGCTTCTTTAACAAATACTTTCTAAATCAGTCAGTCTTTAATGATTGTTCCTTAGGTTCCTGGCCTTAATTTCACTTCCATAATAATAAGGGCATTACTTCTAATGGTAATAGAACATAAAATTTTTATGTAAAACCAAAACCTTTTTTTTCATTTTTTTAATAACACATAGAAGGGAACAGAGTTTGCTCAAATATCTGTGCAAATATTCTGTACAGGAAACCTGGGTTTGATCTCTAGAACCACATGGTCCCCCTGAGCACCACTTGAAGCAAATTCAATTCATAGAGCCAGAAGTATCTTCTGAAATTAATGAATAGGGCTGAAACTATGTCCTAACTAAAACAAAATATTTAAACAAAACTTAAATTCTGAATATTTCAGAATAAGTTCAAATTTAAACCTTGGGGTGGGGTAGGGGTAGGTACACAAATAGTGCTCAAGGTGTCTGGGTAATATCTTATTGACAAAGCCTGTTGTTCAGTGCTAGAACCTGTGATACTTGTTGCTAATATGTATGTTACAATGGTAGAAACCCTACGCCAACAATACCTACACCAATGGTGCTCTTGGACCTTTAGGGCCATACCTTACAGCACACTACACAGTTCTCTACAGAAAAGAGATGCTTGAAAATTCTTGTAGAGTGAGGAATTCAACCCATGTCATAAAAATTCACAGTTATGAACCTTAACCATTGTATTATTTGTCTTTAAATTTAGAAATTTAGACATTCCTAAAAGATATTCAATTTTTCAAGTAAGAGCTTCTAATAAAAGCCTTATTTTGTCACCATTAAACTGTATTGATCAACATATAAATTTATATATCAATTTTATTGTTACTTTCCTTTTACTCTTCTACAAATTTACTAATGATCTTAATACACTTTGTTAAAATATTTAATTTAATAGTCCAAACTTATTTTTCCTAAAATTTGTAAAATCATTATTTACTCCTAAATAATTACAGTGATTATTTTTGTTTGTTTTTTTGAGGGCCACACCCAGCAGCATCAGGGGTTACTCTTGGTTATGCTCTGGGAAATTGTTTATGTCAGACTTGGGATCATATGGGATGCCAGTGATTGAACCCAGTTCAGTCTCAGGTTGGCAGTTTGCAAGGTAAACACACTAAAACTTTGCTATTGCTCTAGTCCATTTAATTTTTTGTTTCCTGATTTTGATTTTAGGTCCTGGCTCTACAAATCTAACTATTGTTCTTTTTATTCCTTGGACATGTCAAAACAAAATACCTTTATTTTAGGTGCTATCAACAGCAGACAATTGTGGAATAGAGTTCTGAAATTAGGAAGTGCAAATTCAGAATAAATACAGATCTGGTTCCTTCTGAGGGTTATGTCCCATGCCCGTCTTCTGGTTTGTTTAGAGCATCATCTTGTTGTGTTAGTTTCTGCTTGAATTTCTCCTATTTATGGGGAAAACAGTCATGGTGGAATAGAATCTTAGCAAATAACTTTATCTTAGCTATATCACATGCTGAGAGCTTTTCTAAATAGGGTTGCATTATAGATACTGGGTATTAAAACTGTGACTTTTTTTTGTTAGGTATGTGATAAATTCCATTTTAACTAAAAGGTATCCTTATAAATGAACTTTCAATTTATTCCTTTCTCAGTTGCTCATGACTATTTAAAAAGTCTGCAAGCTTAAATGAGAATTGAAGTTGCTGACATTCTATATATACTCAATCTATGTTTCTCATCTCATCTTGTTAATAACTCTTAACAGTCATTATTTCTAAATGTTAGCTGATGCTTTGATTATTTACTGTTTCACTAAATAATACTTCTAATATAAAATATTTACTTGATTTTTACTGCCTATTGAACTTTTGATTAATCTCCTCTTAATCTCTATTACCCCAATTCAGTGGGAATATGAAAATACCAATAAAATTAATTTTCTTTCTAAATTTCCAGTGAGTACAATGAAATCTATTTTAATTAGCCATGTGTTATCCTTTTTATCTTAGTGGAGATTGTTTAGCTATTTTTTAATGACAGACAACAGAAACAGAGAAATTTTTTTTAGTAAGAAGACTACAGATGGAAAGGGAAGAGCAGGAGAAGGAAGGGGGAAATAACATTGGGGGTGGATACTGCTACATGAAAAATAATATAAACCATAGTGGTAAAATTGAAATACAAAGACTTTAAAAGTTTTATTAAGATTTATCATGAGTCATATATCTCCTTAATATATTTTACTGTACATTACTTTACATTTACAAATATAGCAATAGTATAAATTACCTTCTCAGAAAATAATGCTATGAATGTTGAAATTGAACACAATAAGATAAGAAATAATAGGGGGCCGGGTGGTGGCGCTGGAGTAAGGTGCCTGCCTTGCCTGCGCTAACCTAGGATGGACCACAGTTCGATCCCCCGGTTCCCATATGGCCCCCGTGCCTGCCAGGAGCGACTTCTGAGCGAATAGCCAGGAGTAATCCCTGAGCGTCACCGGGTGTGGCCAAAAATACCAAAAAAACAAACAAACAAACAAAAAACAAACAAACAAAGATAAGAAATAATAAAAATATAAGAAAACTTTCAACACATGGAATCTGAACATAACACAGCAAAACAACAAATGGATCAAAGAGAAAATTAAGAAAGAAATAAAAATATTCTTTGAGACTAACAGCAGTGAAGAAAGAAACGGTCAGAATATATGGAATACAGCAAAAGCTGTACTGCAGAGAAAATTCATAGCATTGCAGGCCTATATTAAGAAAGAAGAAAAATCCCCAAACAATTTAAGTATACATGTCAAAAATCTGAATAAGAAACAGCAAATAAAGCCAAAAGTAGGAAGAAGGAAATATGAAATCAGGCACAAAAAATAGAATTAAGAAAGCAATACTTTTTTTTTTTTTTTTGGTTTTTG
>PVKC010020140.1:0-18776 GCA_004027635.1 Crocidura indochinensis
AGCCACATCTGATGGCTAGGGCTGAATAAAGATGTTATCTCTCATGAAGCCTGCCTGTGAGTGACATTTCTACCTGCCGCTCTCTTGAACCTCCAGACCCGCCAGTTAGTGGGGGCTGGATCCACGTGGCCTGGGATGGTGGACCAAGGCCTTCATCTCCATCCAAGTCCATCATAAGGCATGATTTACTTCACTAATAGTGATAGCTCAATAGGTAATTGAGAAGAAAAAACTCCTTACAAAAGATTGATCACAAATACATGCAAAAACCTTCAAGCTCACAAATAATCAATGTTAAAGATAATATTTTAATAAGCAAAAAACCAAGTATATACACTTTGGATAAAGAGAAATTGAACTGGGCCAGAGAGAGAGAGAGAATACAGCATGTAGGGCACTAGTCTTGATCATACTGGCCTCGGTTCAATCCCTGATACCACATATAGTCAGTCCCTCAGCCTTGCCAGAAGTGGCTGCTGAGCACAGAGTCCAGGAGTAAGTCCTTAGTAGTAATTGAAAACAAAGTAAAGAAAAAAAAGTCATATTCATTCGCTGATTTTGGACTGAAAGTGACCATGAATTCTTCCTAGTGATTTTAGAACTCTACAATCTTGGTTGTGAATGGCGTATTGGTGAATCAATTATAGCCTTGGCATGGTGAAAAAAATTTGGACAAACCTTTCCAAGCAAGCTGTCAATATGTTAAAATTATAAATAATTTAGTCTATTTGCAATAATTCAGTCTCAGTTTGGATCATTCACTAATTATCAGGAAAAAGTAACTTTAGAATAATGCACATTATTATAAAGCCAATTAATATAGTTTTTTTAAAATACTGGGAACTACTTAGATTACAACAGTGGCTTAAAAAAGTGAAGCAGGGGCTGGAGAGATAGCATGGAGGTAAGGCGTTTGCCTTTCATGCAGAACAGGGGTCTCAAACTCAATTTACCTGGGGGCCGCAGGAGGCAAAGTCGGGGTGATCCTTGAGTGCAAAGTCAGTACTAAGCCTTGAACATTGGGGGGTATGAACCAAACAACTAAAAGAAAACAAAACAAAAAAAAAGATTCCTCTAGGGCAGGGCCACAAAATGTTGTATGGAAGACCGCAACGACCCGCAGTTTAAGACTCCTGATGCAGAAGGTCATTGGTTCGATCCTGGCATCCCATACAGTCCCCTGTGCTTGCCAGGGGCGATTTCTGAGCATTGAGTAACCCCTGAGTGCTGCCGGGTGTGACCCAAAAACCAAAAACCAAAAAAAAAAAAAAAAAAAAAAAAAAAAAAAAAAAAAAAAAAAAAAAAAGTGAAGCAAAAATTTCAGTAAATTTTATAGATTGATAACACATGTACATATAAAGAAAGAAAATGTTCACTTCTTCCATAAATCTTTTAAAATTTGTTAATAAAGATAAAAGTTATTAGTTTTAAATGAACATAACAGTAAAAAGTATCATCAAACACAGAGTACTTCACATAATATAATACCTTTAATAATAGGACCAAAACCCTGTTAATAAATAGCATTATGTAAAATACTTGAGACGCATATTCAATGTTGACAGAAAAATTTTTTATATACTAAAAAAAATTATTCTATAAGAAATAAAAGGAGAGGCCAGAGAGATAGCATGGAGGTAAGGCCTTGCATGTCTTTCATGCAGAAGGACGGTGGTTCGAATCTCAGCATTCCAGATGGTCCCCCGAGTCTGCCAGGAGCAATTTCTGAGTGTAGAGACAGGAATAACTCTTGAGAGCTGTCAGGTGTGACCCAAAAGCCAAAATAAATAAATAAAAAGAAATAAAAATAAAATAAATAAAAGGAGAAGGACTGGAGAGAGTCAAGTGGATAAGGTATTTGGCCTTACACTCAGCAGACCTAGGCTCCATACCTGGAATCCAATCCCCTGAGCAGATGGAAACAACCTCCAAGCACAGAACAGAATATAGTCCCAGAGCATGCTACACCCCCCCACACACACACGCATGCACACAGCAGATAGAAACAACCTCCAAACAAAGAACACACACACACACATATACATATGCACACACGCACTAACACAGCAGATGCATGCTATACCACCGCCCCTGCCACACGTCAAATTTGAAACTGTCTCATCCACTCACCATATGTGGCAAAAGTTCTTCTTTGTTGTTCAAACATAAAATCATTGATATGAGCAGGTTCAGCATAGCCAGAAAGCATATTTCTAGGGGCAGCCATTTGCTGTGTCCTAAAGGGATTTTCTGGTCCAAACTGCAATAAGGCAAAGAAAAGAAAAACCTTAAATTCAACACACAAAATAGTATTAAGATTCAAACACAATGCTTAATATCTTAATTCTAAATCATCTCTGGCCAACCGCCCAATTTGGGAAAATATTCACAACTGAACAATGGCTGACGAGGAACTCAATTTACCTAGAGTCTTTACATTTTAAACAAAATTTAAGTTAATTAAAGCAAAGCATTCTAGTGGCTCAGTCATGATAGGCAATCTATAACACAACAGGCAATAGCAGTGGACATTCATTTACTGGCTTCCATAGTACATCTTCAAAGTAAGTTATATCTGATAGTGCTTTGATCACTGACACTGAGTAAAGTTTTGTCTTAAACAGTGTTTCACAAAGTATATGTGCAATACCTGGGGGGAGAGTGGGAGGAAGCACTAAAATGTTCCATGAAGGCAACACTTTGGGTGCCTTTTTATGCTAAGGTAAATTACACTTTTCTTATTTGTTCACAAGAAGAACAAAGAAGGAAACTTCCAGGGAGACCATCACTCCTGTCCCCCAGACAGGTGCTCCTGTTGATTCTTTTTTTTTTTTTTGGGTCACACCCGGCAGTGCTCAGGGGTTACTCCTGGCTCCATGCTCAGAAATCGCTCCTGCCAGACACGGGGGACTATATGGGGCACCGGGATTCGAACCGATGACCTTTTGCATGAAAGGCAAACGCCTTACCTCCATGCTATCTCCCGGGCCCCCTCCTGTTGATTCTTGGCACTACCTAGTCTCTTGAGCACCACTTTGAATTACTCCTGAGTTCCAAGCCACGATCATTGCCAGATGTGGCATCAAAACAAAAAACAAAAAAGAACTATTTTCAAAAATATGAAGATAAATTCTAAATTTTCTCCTGAGAAAGAATTTATCAATGTGATAGTATGCACAAAAATCTGAATAACACTGTACACTTTTTAAAATTTTACTTTATAAGAAAATTAATTACAATATTCTTTTCTATTGAAAGCTTACATCTCTATGTTTAAAATAATTCAGTGCCTGGCATGTAAGAGACCCTGAGTTTGATCCCCAGCACTTCTCCTGCCACCACTTTCTGGCATTGTTGAAACTAGCCCTGGTGGCCCTAATGCACTACCAAGAGCAGGCACTCCCCACAAATTATTCATTATTCAATTTTAAAATACTTTATTTACAGATAAAAGTTTTTGTTCTCCATTCTAAGGTACAATAAAGGAGAGTGCAAAGATCTGAAACTTATATTGGTTTTTCTGGTACGAAAGGTACTGAAAACATCCTAGACAGCAACTTGACTTCATCATTAATAAAATGTATTACATTTCTAGATGGTTTACCATGCTATAATCATCATCTATACAGCAGCATTTTAGATTTCTGGGGACAAAAATCTGAATTGATAGAAAGTCTCATAATCCTTATTGTTACGCCAATGAGTATATGTTAACTATCACTTTGCTTAGATTTTCAAATTTTAGAAAATGAAATACTTTCCAGTTAATTTTAATTAAGATTTCACAAAAAGAAAACAATTCATCTATAGGCCTATATATCGAACAGGTTCCCTCTTTTAGATGTTCTTTTTTCCTTTTTATTGCCATTAAGAGCCACACCTGGTGGCAATATATTATGATCCTTAAAAGGTGGGCATGCAATGCTAGAACTTTAAATGTACAAGGCTTGTGCTCTACCACTTGAGCCCCAATGCTGGACATCTTGTAAAGAAAATCCCTTATTATTAAGAACTTTAATTGCAGGCTGGAGAGATAGTACAACTGCTAAGAATGAATTGGTCTTGTGTGTAGTCAACTGGAGTTTGATCCTTGGCACTATATATGGAGTGTTACATGAGCACAGAGCCAGGAGAAAGCCCTGAGTACTACTGTTGTCACCCCAAAACAACAAAATAACTTTGATTTCTATGTGACTACAGGCCCCCTGAATTATAATTGAGTTTATTTTACTGAAGATACTATTCCTAAAGCAGTCTGTCTAAACATTTAAAAGTGTTGATTGTTTACAAAGATTTAATGGGAGACAACAAAACTTTGATGATATAGGAATAAAGCTTCATTGGGGAAGGATTCATTTAGTTGTGGTTCACTTTAACTGCTTGGTAGACAGAAATTAATGGAGCAGACTGCCAAGACACTTTATGTTAAAAGTCTCCCAGATGTTCCTGGTCTCCATAATAAACACCTCTGGCTTAATCATTTAAAAATAAAACAAAGCATATAAAAGACATACAATACTGTTTTCTGAATATTTGTTTTCAACTTTCGGTAGTTAATAAACTGTAAGAGTAACTTTGTATTCAAGAGATTTAAAAATATATATTCAAGTTAGTTAGGTATGGCTATTTAAGCAGTTTTTGGTGAAGATATTATTTAATACAATAGTTAATTACAATATTAATCATCCTATAAAGTACGTAAATGTGTATGTACATTTAAACATTAATTTAGATCAGCTTAGTATGCAATCAATTTAGTATTCAAAAGAATATTTGATGTTGCTTAAAAGGGGCAAATTATCCTTATATCCTTCACTTGAGTTAGGTAGTGATTTATTTAGAATTGGAAGAAAAGCATTCCTAATTTGCTAAAATTTTAATAATATTTTAAAAATATGTCAATAAAAACTGTGATATTGTAATCAAAGTTCTTATGAAGGAAAAAAGATTCAAGTAATCAAATAATATGCTTACATGACTGTTTTTCATTAATATTTACTGAAATCATCAACATTTATAGAAATAGTTTAAGGTAAGAGGAGTACCAATAGTTACTTTCCAGAAACATGAAAAAGATGACCACAATTCAATTTTATTGTGGTTCAAGACCTCAAACTATGCTTATGTCTCATAAGTCCTGAGTTCAATCACTCGCATCCCTCAGGCACAAACAAATATAACTGGTGTAAGAACATTTTAACAGTGCTGTTTTATTCATTCAATATTGCTGACTCCAGTCTGAATTCCCTCATCCGAGAACTAACCTGTATCATTTCTAAAGTTTATTTTGACAATGATCAACGTTATTGCTTTTGTTTGTTTTGTGGCCACACCTGGCAATGAAGAGAGCTTATGTCTGCCTCCGAGCTCAGGGATCACTTTTGGCAGGGGTCAGGGACCATATGCAGTGACAAGGGTCTGGAACCAGGCATGTGCATGGATGATGTACTCTTTCTCTGATTTCATGCAGTCAGGTTGTAAATACATATTTTCCTCTTAGCATTTGTATTTTTTTCTATTTCTAAGGTATATTATTTTTAGAAGTCTTAAATGTTTCCTTAAGTTTTATGAATTTAGAGAGTAACAAACACTTTTCTTTTAGCATAACCCAAAAGGATCAGGTAAAATGAAGAAAAGTAGTAAATTAGACTAAAACTGTGGCTTTCTAAGTTATTGAGTTCTATATATAAATTGAGAAATCTTATCCAAATAACAGCAAGACCATTTAGGGAAAGTTTGGCAAAGTCTTTGGTTGGGAGGGAAAAACATCATTTTACAATCGGCAAATAATTTACTGAACCAGCAATGTCTGAGGCATAGAGACATAGCTCCAAACTTCAGAATGGCCATCAAGATAGTCTGTAGTTATAAAGTTCAGTGATCTCAACTCAAATTTCCAGATAATGGCACAGACAGGAAGTATCATCTAAGACTTGGTTAACTAGCTAGCTATAAAATAAGAATAAGTTCTTTATGAAGTTGTGGTAAGAGGGGAACAGGTATATAAATGGTATGGAAATCCCTCACTCTGGTACCTGTCCATCAATAATTAATGATAGCTTTGTTTCATGGATCTTTGGCTTGATTTTTTTTCCTCCATCATCCACATTCTTGCCAAGTGAATCTTGTAAAAATTCAGCAGTGATTATGCCACATTTCCATTAAAGAAACTTAGAAAAGTCTTTATTGTCTACTAAATCAAGACCAAATTTTTCACATTGACCCCTAAAGACTTGTTTGATAAATTATATAAAGATCATTCTAATTTTACCACTCTATCTTTTCATCCTTACTGATGACTAAAGAATTCCTGTTCTTCTGCTTTTATGATTTGACTCATGCTGTCCCCTTCTGCTCAGAATCTATCATAAAAACCTACATCATCATCAGTGCCAATATTACTGTAAATATCAATAAGAACTATCAAACTACCAGTTCTAAATTGCTTACTTTGTGCCAAAGATTCCTAGGTCACCATATTCTCATTTATCCTTAAACTCTCTGACGTTGGGACCAGAGCAATAGTACAGTGGTAGGGCGTTTGCCTTGCATGTGGCTGACTCAGGACAGACTTGTGTTTGATCTCAGGCATCCCATATGACCCTCCCAAAGACAAGAGTGATTTCTGAGTGCACCCTGTCACTGGGTGTGGCCCCCAAAAAACAAAACAAATGAAAAACCTCTCTGAAGTAGAAATTATCTTCATTTTATCTATGTGAAAACTACAATAACCAAAGATCACATAAGAACTAGTAAATGAGGGCAAGAAAGATAGTACAGAAGGCAAGGCTGACCTGAGTTCGATCACCAGTATCCCATATGTTACCCCAAATATCACCACGAGTGATCCACTGAGTGCAAAGCCAAGATTAACCCATGAGCACTGCATTCAAACCAAATAAAAGTGAATTTAAAGAAAACAAAAAAAAAAGTTAAGTGGTTCATTTTATTCTAAGGTTCATGTTCTTGTTCTTAATGTGGATTATGTTGCTTTCATGGAATATTAGTTTTGAGTGAGGGGCCTGGGAGTTATGACCATACCTGGAAGTGCTCAGGGCTTACTCCTGGCTCCATCTTCAGGAATCACAGCTGGTGGTATTTAGGATACCATATATAGGTATTGAGGATTGAACTGCAATCAACCACATACAAGGCAACACGCTACTGTTGACTCTAGCCCCAAGGAACTTTTTAGTTTTTACTATCTTGTATAACCTCTTCTTTGGTTAAATACTAACTCAAGGAGAAAGATTATATTATATGGGACTAAATCCTCAAAATATAGAAACGTGAATTGTTTTTTTAATTAAAAAAAATTTTTTTTTTGTTTTTTTGTTTTTTTTGTTTTTTTGGGTCACACCCGGCAGCGCTCAGGGGTTACTCCTGGCTCCATGCTCAGAAATTGCTCCTGGCAGGCACGGGGGACCATATGGGGCACCGGGATTCGAACGGATGACCTTTTGCATGAAAGGCAAACGCCTTACCTCCATGCTATCTCCCGGGCCCCCCCCCCTTTTTTTTTTTTTTTAATTAAAAAAATTTTTTGTACCACACCCAGCAGTGCCCAGGGGTTATTCCAGGCTCTGTGCTCAGAAATTGCTCCTAGCAGGCTCGGGAGACCTGAAACTGGATCCCTCCTGCTTACTGTGCGATTGCTCCAGCCTCTAGAAATGTGAATTTTATTTTATTTTATTTTTATATTTTTGTGAATTTTATTTAGTCAAGTTCCAGTGAGCTTTTTCGAGACTTTGACAATTTATACAAATCCTAGTCATAAAAATCAGAAATAATAATCTGTCATGTCACAAATAAATTTTTCTTGCAACTAAGAAACCTACAAACACTGACATGCTGCTAGCATAAACCAGTTTATATATTTAATGGGAGTTTTTCTAACCCAAAGAAGAAAACATTAATAGATTGATAACTCCACAAAAAGAATGAGTTTTACTGCCTCATTAATATCACAACAAAAATTTTTTATCTTTTAAATTTTTCTTGAAAACAGTAATCATACAATTTTATGCAGGCATAATATATTCTCATATATAATATATTTCTTTTAAAAACAAGAAAAATAGTCTAGGGGCCAGAGCAATGACACAGAGGTAGGACATTCGCCCAGCATGTGGCTGACCTAGGCAGGCCTTGGTTCGATCCCCCGGTGTCCCATATAGTCCCCCAAGCTAGGAGCAAATTCTGAGCGCAGAGCCAGGAGTAACCCCTGAGCATCACCAAGTGAGGCCCAACCAAAAACAAACAAACAAAAATCTATAGACAATATACTGTCACAGAAATGGCACATATTACACTATTTCCAAATTTTTGGATTTTCTGAATTCACTGCTCAGTTTAATTAAAGTATTTTCACTAAAAGAACATCATGAAGCATATATATATATAGCTTTCAACCTCTGTTAAAAAAGTGCCAATGAATATACAGTAGCCTCAAATTTTACATGCTACAGGAATCTAAAAAAATGGGGTAAAAAACTAAACATGCCACGATGCCAGTGGAAGAAAAATGAGACTTCTGTTTCCAGAAAACAGCAGAGATGACTAAATGCTAGTATTCACTTCCCTTACTGTGCTATACTATTCAGTAGCCAGAGTTTAAGTGACTGTGGAAACCTAAAGAGACCAATTAGATGAAGAAGTTTTATGACTGTACTTTCTTTAAAAAAAAAAAAAGTGTGATGACTATAAGCTAAAAAAGGACAGATATTCAGTGTATTTTTTTTTTCCATCACAATGCAGAGGTCTCATTAGCTCCAGCTTTAAAGTATTTCTAAAAAATCTAGCTACCAATGTCTTATTTTGTTTTTCATAATGGCATGCCATTTTTATCTCATAAAATATTCTTTTCCTTTGTGAAAGGAAACCCCTCCAAAATGTAGAAATGTAATGTTTTCCAAATTCACTTTTCTAAATGAACATTTTTCACCATTCATTTCCCCATTAAATTTTTTTTATTCATTCATCAATATTTGTTAGCAGAGAATAAAAACAAGATGTCCTGGGGCCCGGGAGATAGCATGGAGGTAAGGCGCTTGCCTTTCATGCAAAAGGTCGTCGGTTCAAATCCCGGTGCCCCATATGGTCCCCCGTGCCTGCCAGGAGCAATTTCTGAGCATGGAGCCAGGAGTAACCCCCGAGCGCTGCCGGGTGTGACCCAAAAACCAAAAAACCAAAAAACAAAAAAAAACAAAAACAAACAAACAAACAAAAAAAACAAGATGTCCTATTCAGAGCAGGCAGTAAATGCAGTACTTTCAATCAGTAATCAAATCATTATAGCTTTAGGTTGTCTGTATAGTTTACTTTTTAGTGTTCACCACATGAAAATATTTAATTACATGTTTCATAATGTACAATGCTATGATTCCAGAGTAGATTATTATTGCATTATGATTAAACAATTTTCCCTCTATTATTTTTAATATTTTCTGATTAATGTTGAAAGGAAGATTTTTTGCCATATTAACATTAATATAATCAATATTATACAACTTATAATTATATTTAATTAATTATAATTAATACAATAAAATACTGTTTCTTTTTTGGGTCAAGGAGGCTATAAATTATATGAATTATTTATTATTATAATTAGTTAATTATAATTAATAATATAGTAAAATAGTAATATTTCCCTTTTTAGATCAGGAGATTGCTCAAAGGGCTAAAGAAGATGCTTTATATGCAAGAGATCCAAATTCAACTACTGGCACAGCATGATCCCTTGAGCATTACTTTCAAACAATGAACTGGGATTAGATCCTGAGTATTACTGTATTTGGCCAAAATAAAGAAAATGTTCATTTCTCTTCAGAAGAAATATTCCATGTTATCAGAGTTACATGTAGGCAAGCCAAGAGCCAGTAGATTTTAAAAGTATTCTCACTTGAGCAGATTACTTCAACATTTGAAAAATAGGGTGTATTTCTCTGAAATTTTAAATCATATTTGAAAGAATAAAATCTTAAAAAAAATCACCAGCTATTTATTTTATCTACATATATTGAAATACTTTGGCAAAGGCAGAACCTTAACATATCTTACCTCAGGAGCAAACATGGTCTCATAGGTTGGGTTATACTGAACTTCTTTGACGGCAGGGTCAAGATGAACCCCAGTCTCCAGATCTTCCTAAAAGCAAACCAAATACACATTGAAACTACACCAGCCACTTAAACACCAATTCTGCAATCACCACACTAGTAACTACTAAAATCCAATGATAAATAAAAGTAGTGATTATATTTTAAGAATTTAAAATGCACAGATCTTTCCTAAAATACCAACTTCCTCCTATCTTATTAAAAAAATAAGGGGCCTGGGAGATAGCATGGAGGTAAGGCGTTTGCCTTTCATGCAAAAGGTCATCGGTTTGAATCCCGGTGCCCCATATGGTCCCCCGTGCCTGCCAGGAGCAATTTCTGAGCATGGAGCCAGGAGTAACCCCTGAGCACTGCTGGGTGTGACCCAAAAACCACAAAAAAAAAAAAAAAAATTCCTAAGGCTTGGGAGATAACTCTAGTAGCAGAGCACAGGCGTAGCAGGCTTAAATCCCTGTGTACCAAACACAGGCTCTGGTAGGTGAGGATACTGCCTCCACCAATAGCAGTGCATTGCCAGGGCAAACACAGAGTGCACCCTCCTTGGGAGAGGAGCCAAATTAGTTAATACTATTTAAAGTTGATAAGAGATATAACTCTGCATTAACTCAGATAACTTGATACTCCAATACTTTTATTGAGCAAATCTTAGTGGATGAGTACTGACATCACTTGGTATAGAGGGAACAAAGGAGTGGCAGGGCCCAGAATTTTCTGTGACAGTTTTGCAACCTTATTCAATCCTCTTCACTAGTCAAACATGGTGGTCTAACTCTTGTGTAATCCCACTTCTTACAAATAAATTTCAAGCTCCAAATTGAACCTCCCTTGAATTCTAGGTCTAGATTGATATACCAGCCTTAAAATGACATCTTTTTTTGTTTGTTTGTTTGTTTGTTTCCCCACGAAAAACTGACATCTTTTCTCCCAAGGTGTCTAATATACATCTCACTTCTTATGTCCAAAAAAGGAACTTGTGGTCTTCTCTTCCCCAATGATTCCCTCTACCCTTTTCTACTTATTACTTACAATTTATTTTCCATACTTGTTGGTCAAAGATCCTTAGAGTTATCCCTAATTCCTCTTTCTTAGACTGATATCCAATACATCAGCAAATTCTCTATCTTCTATATACATCTAGCTTTCAGGCATTTCTGTTCCTTCCCATAACACTTTAGTTCATCTTAGCATGTGACACCTGGATTACTGATCACCCTGTTTCTTTTTTCCTGGTCTACTGACAGACTTATTTCACACAGATGAAGCATTAGTAAGAACAAGACCATTCTTCTGCTCTAAGAAGTGATGTCTCTACTTGGAGAAACAGCCTATTAAAGGTCTATATGGTCCAATATCAGTTCTCAAGTCAGTATGATTCACTGGGGGTAAATTACAGGGTATTTTTTGTCTTCTTGAAGTGATCAGCAGATCATAAACTTATTGAAATCATGTTATCTGATTATAAGTATCCATTCTTTAAGTTTGGACATGTAATCTATATAATAAAATATTAAGCTCGTTTTTAAAAATCAATAATTCAGTAAATCCCAAATATAAAATTGCTGTTATAAAGTGTGAAGTTCAATCAGGTTGGATGGGAGTTTACTCTTTATGATCTGCCCCCTCTCGCATCCAATTGTATAGTATCTTAGGCCTGTGCTCACTTATTCCATCTTCAATGGCTCTTTGACCATTCCTGAAACTCATCAAACAAACAGTCTTAACTCAAGAGTTGAGATGCTACTGTTCCTTCTTGGAATTCTTACCCTGAAAGCCCATATAATTGTTCTCTTTTCTTTCAAGTCTATTTAGTTTTTCTACTTTCCCTTTTCCACGATTTACATTTTACTCATTATCATTCGACATATATATTTATTTTCTATCTCCTGATATTAAAATATAAGCCATAAAGATGGATTTTTGTATGTTTTTTCCTAGGGTCTGTGCTTTCACACCCTGTAATTCATCATCACCATTTTGTCTTTCATTAGGAGCCACACCTGCTTACGCCAGTGTTCAGGGATCATCATTCCTGGGCATGCTCAGGGGACCCTATCGAATATTGGGGATTAAACTATACTCTCTCCAGCTCCATTATTGCCACTTAACTTTTTCTAGATTCTTACTAAAGATGGGTACATCTAACAACACAACGTCAAGGAACACTGAACATTTTGCAAAACAAATGAGTTGTTATGCTGCTAACAGTGATGCTGGAGAAGAAGCAATGTTAATGACAAATAAAGACCAGGTAGAATTAGACCAGTTTCATTGTTTTGAATTTCTTGAACATCATCAACATTTCCATACTAAAGTCCTTATCAGAGAGGTTAAGTAAATGATTAACATGGGTTGGGTCTTCAAGGCTTTGCTGCCTAAGCCTGGTGGTGTTCTACATTGTTTTCCCATGATGATTTTTGTAGGTATGTTATTGTGCCAGGATATCTCTGTATGTTCCCAATGATACAAGGATGGTTTAACATACATAAGTCAATCAACATAATAAATTTTTTTGGCACTCAGAAATCACTCCTGGCTTGGGGGACCATATGGGATGCAAGGGGATCGAACCACAGTCCTTCCTAGGTCAGCCGCATGCAAGGTAAATGCCTTACCGCTGCGCCACTGCTCTGGCCTCAACATAATAAACTTTTAAATATTAATAAATGCAGAGAAAGCATTTAAGATCAAGCATCCACTTATAATAAAAACTCTCAACAAAATGGGAGTTGAAGGAACTTTCCTCAATATAGTCAAAGCCATTTGCCACAAATTTGACTTTTCAAATATGGAAATTTTGGGGATGAAATGCATCAGGTCTCAGTATGGATTAATACGATTTAAAATTTATAGAGCTGTATTTTATAGCCTAGTACAAAAGTTGGTAAACTACAGTTTATGGTCAAATCTGTATATAAAATAGCCTGTTTTTATAACAATAAACTAAGAATCATAGTATTACTATTTAAAATAACTTTTAAAAGAGAAATACAAACACTGAATAAGCATGATTTCTCTCTAGTAAAAAATAAAATAATTACTATCTGATTTTTAGCCAATTTTGCCAAACCCTGACCCCTTCCCCTCGGTAGTTTTTATTGAAACTTACTCAGAAATATGTGAGACAGAAAGGATGAATTATGTGTTTAAGAGTACACAGCATTCTCCAGAGTAGAAATAGACAAGCAAAGAAATAGAGACAAGCAAGCAAAATACATATTCAACGAAGAACATGGGTTTGAAGAGCAAGCCTATGGTCAGTTTTTTTTAAAAAGAATACTCTATTTGTTTTTAAGAGATGAGGTTCAGGAGGACCAGTCCATGGTAGGAAGCTTGCTTCAAAGAGTAATGAATGCAATTAGGGTAGTTAATGGTTCACTGTGACAATGATAGTTGGAACTGATTATTTTGGATAAGAATTGGGTGCTGAAAGGGTATAAAGTAGGGGTCTCAAACTCGAACCCTGCGTACAACATTTTGTGGCCCTGCCCTAGAGGAATCTTTTTTTTTTTATTTTGTTTTGTACTCAAGGGTCACTCTGACTTTGCCTACTGCGGCCCCCAGGTAAATTGAGTTTGAGACCTCTGGTATAAAATGATATGCATGGTAACCTTAACTAGCAAATAGTGCAAGCCAGGGGCTGGAGGATAGCACAGCAGTAGGGTGTTTGCCTTGTATGTGACCAACTCAGGTTGATCCCTGGTTCAATCCCCGGCATTGCATATGGTCCCCCAAGTCTGCCAAGAGCGATTTCTGATCACAGAGCTAGGAGCAACCAGAGCACACCACCAGGTGTGATCCAACCCCTCCCCGCAAATAGTGCAAACTGGTATCAAAATATAAGAGAAAAAGAGAAAGAAATGGAGTGGGGGAGGGAGAGGGAGAAGGAGGGGAAAATAAAATGCCTGCCCCAGAGAAGGGTGGGGGAGGGTGGTGGGAGGAATACTGGGGACAGTGACTGCAGAAAATGTGCAGTGTATTGGAAACTAGAGTGTCTAAATGGCAAATAGAAATCAGCGAGAGAGAGAGAGAGAGAGAGAGAGAGAGAGAGAGAGAGAGAGAGAGAGAGAGAGAGAGAGAGAGAGAGAGTGCGAATGTAGACAGGAAAAGGGGGAGAGAGAGAAACTGAGGACATTGGTGGGGGATATGTGCACTGTTGAAAGTTGAACATTGTATGACTGTAACTAAATCATGAACAACTTTATCTGTGGAGAAAAACCTTGTATTATTAATACACCTTGTAACCACGGTGTGTTTGAATAAAAAGTAAAGTGCAATAAAATGAAAAAAAAATGAAGTTAAGAAAAGAATAATTCTTTTTAGTGTTTAAAACAATATTTTTCATAAAACAGAGCTTTATTATTTCTTGAGCCCCATAAAGCTAATTTACCAATTTTGTTGCTTTAATTTTCTGTATCTATTTTTGCTTGTTTGTTTGTTCAACTACTAGATGCTCTATTAAATTCCTTCACAAGTGATGGTAAATGAGTCAGTTTTCCCTTGTATTCTCAACAATTTTGCTTAGTTTGTGCTTACATTATTAGGTATATCTACTAAAAGGATTACATACTTCTCATAAAATGAACCTTTTTTATCACTGAAATGGCTTTTTTTCTTTCTTTTTAAACTAAGAAACATTAGGTGGGGGTGGCTGGGTTATACCCAGTTGTGTTCAGGGCTTCCTGACTATGCTCAGAAATCACACCTAATAATACTAAGGGATAAGGGTCAGAGTGGTGGCACAAGTGGTAGAGTGTTTGCCTCGCATACGCAACTGCCCTAGGAAGGACCATGGTTTGATCCCCAGGCATCCCATATGGCCCCCCAAGCCAGGAATGATTTCTGAATGCAAAGCAAGGAGTAACCCCTCAGTGTCTATGGATATGTCCCCAAAACCAAACAAACAACAACAAAAACAAACAAACAAACCCCAAAAACTCAAAACACTAAGGAATCATACTCAGTAGTCAGATCAAACTAGGATCAGTCTCATGCAAGACAAATGCCTTAAATCCTGTACTATTTTACTGTCCCTCAGTTTTTCATTTTTTTACTTGGAATTTGCCAAATTATTAATATCATTCATTATTGTTACTCTCAGTGTTATGGGTGTAGAGGAGACCCTGAAAAACTTCTTACAATGGTCAGTGTAGCAATGTGTGCCTGAGATAGTATGGCCTAGTAGTGCTTGGGCATCCTGGGCTATACCTGGCCCTGCAGCTGAGCTGTAGTGTCACACATGCTAGGCTGTGCTCTATTGCTCTGAGCTATCTCCCAATCGCAGGTTTAAAAAACTATGATTTTGGAACTAGAGAGATCATACAGTGGGCAGTAGGACAAGCCAACCTAGATTTAATCTCCATCATCTCCTATACCCATATGATTCCCCAAGTCCTACCAGAAATGATTCCTGAATGTAGAGCCAGGAGTAGCCACTGAGTACTCTGGGTATGTCCCAAACAGCAAACCAAAGTAATGCCAAACTGTTAATTTTGTAGCTCCATTACTATATAAGTTGCAAGATGAGTTAGAAAATTATTTAAGTAAATTGAAATTAAGTAAATTGGAAAATAATACTACTTATTAATTTAACAACATAAAATAGTATGTACCTAGAAATATACACACCAAAACTAAACCAGATGACATAGAATATTGCAAACTCTGAGAAAAGTAAAATCCAAAGAAAATATGAAACAAATAAAAAGATGCAAGTCGGGGCCCGGGAGATAGCATGGAGGTAAGGCGTTTGCCTTTCATGCAACAGGTCATCGGTTCGAATCCCGGTGACCCATATGGTCCCCCGTGCCTGCCAGGAGCAATTTCTGAGCATGGAGCCAGGAGTAAGTCCTGAGCACTGCCGGGTATGACCCAAAAACAAAAAACAAAACAAAACAAAAAAATGCAAGTCACCAAATTATTATTCAATATAATTAAAAACAAAATTTCACACTGGATGTTTGAAACTATAGACAGAATTATAGGAGATGAATTAGCCAAGACATTCCTGAATAGTAATAAAATAACAGCAACAAAAGGCAGAGAAAGTTCTAAAGGTTATATCTTATTAAGAATATCCATACTAGTGCTTGCTTCGACAGCACATATACTAAGAATATTCATACTATACGCAAAATGTAATTCCATGTGGATTTAGGCCTGAAAGGTAAAACACAGAAATAAAGTGCTTTCAAAAGGAAATAGAGTATTTTATAAATCTGGGATAAAAAGAAACTTTCAAAGGAGAGATAGGAACTATAATTCATAATATAACAATTTGGTAGGACTAGAAAAAATAGTAAAGAGAAATAAAAATTAATGAACTCGAAAGGTTATTTGTGAGAAACACATCTGATAAATGGTAATATCCAATATATCTATATCTATATCTATCTCGAAAGAAAGAGACGGTCCATCATTTCAGAAAGAAAAAAATTTAAATCAACAAATAACATATGAAGCTCAACTTTATCAACATTCAGGAAAATGGATTAGGAGCAATGCATAAGCTTATAGTCTGACTCAAGTGCTTGCCTTTTGACATAATACCAATCATGAGTTATAAATGAATATATTTGTATGCTTCATATGGCTTCCTTTGATTATTTATTTATTTAGGACAATACTCAGCAATGTTGAGAACTGGCTCTGCCCTTTGGGAATCATTCTGGGTAAGGTTTGGGGGAGTCAAAAGGGGAGCTTATAGGTGCTAGGGATCAAATCCTGGTTGACTATGTACAAGACAAGTGTCCTATTTGGCTGTACTATTACTCCCCCCCGACTTTTTGCTTTGCTTTGATTATATTTTAGTCATTACATCAACTATGTGCAAAGCATATAGCCATTATAGTAATGATCAACATTCTTTTTCTCTCATAACAAAATCTTGATCAGTGAGCATCTATACCTAGAATACTTCTAAAGAATCCGTTATCTAATGCAATCTCTCCTGAATTTTATTACTAACAACTAAAGTGACTGAATCAATTCAGACATTCCTTCACCCAACCTAACTAGTGCACACTGAAAAACTTTTTACCTTTTCATTTTCTCATCATGTTTTCTTTAATCATATGGAGACATTAAAAACAAAGATGTAACAATCTGTTTCACAACAGTTCCTGCACAGCAAGCACTTACAATGGGAACATAAAAGAGGGTGGGAGTGAGGTTGCATATAAAGGCACACATAAGAGGAAATGAGAAAGAGAGAGAGAGAGAGAGAGAGAGAGAGAGAGAGAGAGAGAGAGAGAGAGAGAGAAAGAAGAGAGAAGAGAGAGAGAGAGCTTGCATGGCTGGAGGGGAGGTACTAGGGGAGGTTCCCTTTCTCATAGATGAGAAAAAACAGCCAGATTACTTACCCATGTGGTAACTGATTAAGTACTAGAGGCAGGATTTAAATCCTTATAACCTGTGCTATTGTTCACTTCAATCCTCATAAGCACAAGGGTAAAGACACCAGAGAATATGAGGGGAGTAATGAAGACAGTCCTGAGAAATATTAATATTTCAAAGGTGGGCAGAAGAACACATGGGCTCTGAAGGCTGAAGGCGGTCTATAGAACGTAAAGGAAATTTTGGAGTCAGAGTAATAGCACAGAGGTAGGGCGTTTGCCTTGCACGCCAACCTGGGTTCAATCCCCGTCATCCCATATGGTCCCCTGAGCCTGCCAGGAGTGAGCGCAGGAGTACAACTCCCTGGGCACTGGAACAAAATCAAAGAAAAAGCAAAAAAAAAACAAAAAAAAAAAACAAAAGGTAAAGGAAATTTTAAGAAGCAAGATACTTGACAAAATGACTTGAAGTAGATACTCAAGTCAGAGAGCAGAACTTGCAAAGTGAGAAGTTGCTTCCACCAATGTGACAGCTGACCAGCACAGAGTTGAGGAGAATCTGAATGAAATAAGAGCAGATTGAAGATATGGAAGGTGAATGAAGAGTGTAAGTCTGAGCGAAGGAGTGTTAAAAAGAGGAGTTCAGGTTCAAAACAGAGAGATTATAAGCATGGTCACATCAAATATTTAGTTAAAAATAAAAACTTGCAAAGAGCTCACTAAAACCTTGTAGAAGAGACCCTAAGTTATCAACCTGAGCTTAGCAAGTACAGGGAAGCTTCTGGACATCATTTCTCTTTACCTGAACTCTGTGCTTTGGTCCACCTCTACTGCTCTGCTACTCTCCTAGGTCTGTGTCACCCACACCAAACACACTAGAAGCTCTGTGTCATTCAAACCCTGCAGCTGCTTTGCCTGGAAACACTTGCCTTAGTTTCTTTCCTCAAGATTGCTTTTCCTTAATTCTTCAAAGCTGTGTTTTCCAGATAGCATTTCCTTGATATGGAAAACCTTGTTCTTTCCACCTTCCTGAAAGTCAAATTCTTTTTTTTTGTTTGTTTGTTTTTGGGTCACATCCGGCAGCGCTCACGGTTTACTCCCAGCTCTATGCTCAGAAATCGCTCCTGGCAGGCTCGGGGGACCAAATGGGATGCCGGGATTCGAACCACTGTCCTGCATGCAAGACAAACGCCCTACCTCCATACTATCTTTCAGACCCCGAAAGTCAAATTCTTTTCTTCACAGTACTCAATAAAATCTGGCTCTGGCACCCACATTTGTTCTTTTTTCCTTTTTTTTTTTTTTTTTTTTTTTTTTTTTTTTT
>PVKC010020141.1:0-18745 GCA_004027635.1 Crocidura indochinensis
GATTTTTCTGAAGCATTAACATCAATGATCTGAGTTTCCAGATAAAATAAGATCATCTTACTCTCCAAACCAAGACTCAGTCAGGTGTGGACCTTTAATGAAAATATGTTCAGTATGAATTTGTTTTTTCTTTTGTACCAGTTCAAGAAAGCTTGAGTTTATGGAAGGACCTTTGTTTATGTGTACTGGAAATAGGTGTCAGTTTTATTGTTCTAATTTTAAGCGGTGACTCAATTGGAAGAAGCACTGGAAAAAGTACTTAGACTCAGCTAAAGTTTAGAGACTAAAGAAAAGATTACCTGATTTTTGCAAAGTGTAAATCATTGCTCTTCAACAACCAGTCTACAGCCATAGATAATTTGAAAACACTAACCATTACCTTGGTTATGACTGCTAGTACAGTGACCAGTATGCAGGACAGGTTTTACTCAGCTGGGATAATGAACTACTTTTGATTTGGTAGAAAAGTCACTTTGAAAAAGTTTGGTGGAAAAAGAGTTACAATTTTTCGCACATTGTGAATAATACACACAAATCAATATTTAGTTAATGGAAAAATGAAAATATATGTATAGTATGTAAATTATGTAAATATATGACAATGTTATACAGAAAACAGGTGGATGTTTAAGTAAAAGCTATTGTGGCAATGATGAAAAATTCATTTAAATACAAGTTTTTGAAAATGTGCGATACTGTTGTTGATAAGAGAATTTTAGGAAAATCTGTGTCTTTTACTGGGGACCCCCTTGGAAAATGAATCACTGCTCTGTTGCTAGTGAGCACAAACAACAAATAGAAGACACTGGTGGCTGACAGCTGCCCTGGCCTGGCTTCTAGTGCGTGAAAGGGAAACTCCGGGTTAGAGAAAACAAACATAGCAGGTCACAGGCACTTAGTCACAGTAACCTAGTACATGTTCCATGTGTGTGTGTGTGTGTGTGTGTGTGTGTGTGTGTGTGTGTGTGTGTGTGTGTTGGGAGAAACAAGAAGATAACAGGCCAGATATTTTCTCTGACCAGCCAAGCAGGATAGATTTTCCTGGTCATCTAAGTTGGATTTGCCATATGACAATGCAAAAACTGACAAATATTGATTTGTGTTGATGATAGGGAGCAACCAAAAGTTAAGTCACTACCTTATTTCATTCCTCTGTGTAATACTTCTCTCATGTATTAATTGAATAATTTAATTATTTTTACAATTATTTATAACAATCTTAATATTTATAAATCAATGAATTATTATATTGTTGATCATAAATTAATAAATCATAAATAACATTAATATGTTAAAGTTTTACTATGTTATAAATTATATAATATGGATGTGATTTATGAGTATAAACTATAAATATAAATCATAGTTCATAATATTAATAATTATTTAATTCCTCATTCCTTTGTTTAATACCTCTCAGAATTCTTTGGTTAAATATCTGCTTCTATAGCTAGAAGCAGTCTCTTTTTCTGTGGCTGTTCATGCTTGGTCCTCAGTCATGTGAAACTCAACCCAGTTCCTTGATCAGAGAAACATAAGAGAAAAGGACAAAGCTAAAGTAATATGGGACATAAGAAAATGAACAGAAGCCAAGGAGACTTTATGTTTCAGACTCAAGTTCATTCTTTTCCTAAAGGAATTACAGGATAGCTATGTTCAGGAGCCATCTAAAGCTAATAGCTGGAAGATTGTTCCACAGGGAGTAAGTCTGCCATGGAGGGGAGCAAACTCAATAACCTAATTGTTTTCCCCATTCATTATCATTTGTAGGTCCCTTGGTACAGAATTTGGCAAACAGCTCTAATAAAATAACAAGAAGTTGAGGCCCTAGTTGTCGAATATAGTGTTCTTGCCAGTATAATGAGAGCAGTGCGCAAAGAATACCTTTTTCATTTATGTGATTTTTTTTTTATTATTTCCTCTTGTTGCCCATTGGGCTCTTTTATTTATACAGTGCTGCCCTAGGCACTCAGGAAAATTGGAGAGATGTGACATTTACTTGCTTTCAAGGAGCTTACAGTCTAGATAGCATTAGGAAAATGTTTCACAAATCAATATCTGGAACATTATGTTGGAAAGAACTATATTTGCTGAATCCAGTGAACATTTTGGGAAATGCAAATTTTATGTGGGCACTTTTCATCTTTTGAATGATGAATTACTAAGATAACATGTTCTCAGAAGTAAAATCCATTAAACAAAAATTTTTCTTTTTTTTTTTTTTCGGGTCACACCCGGCAGTGCTCAGGGGTTACTCCTGGCTCCATGCTCAGAAATTGCTCCTGGCAGGCACAGGGGACCATATGGGGCACCGGGATTCGAACTGATGACCTTTTGCATGAAAGGCAAACGCCTTACCTCCATGCTATCTCCCGGGCCCCAAAATTTTTTCTTTTAAAATAATCTCCCTTCTGAATTTTGGCAGTATAATCTCAGCAGAGAAAATTTTTGTTTCATATGTGTTGTTTTTGTCTTTTCTCCCTCTCTCTACCTAAACTTCCCATGACATAAATGCACTTTAAATTATTTTTCTTAATTTGAATTGTCGAAGAAATCTTGACTTTTTTGTTCTCATATGACTCATTCCAGATAGGATACCCTGTCATATTGTCCCACTGAGGATGAATGTATAGGGACATCTCTATTTAAGAAATATGTCAATTCCAAGAAACAGAGGTTGGATGGAGCAGCGTCTGTCCTCTAGATATTTCAAAGTTGAGTCTGGAAAACATCTAAGACAGTGAACTTTTTTGTTTGTTTCTCTCTTGCAGTTAAACAGGGTAGCTGTTCTGGGATATCACCACTAATGATTCCTTTCTTTGTTTTTGTTTATGCAAGAAAAAAGTGGAGGCATGGAATGGGGCACTAAGTTATCTGTGGGATCAGAGCAATAGTACATAAGTAGGGAACTTGCCTTACCAGCAGTAGACCTTAATTCAATCCCTAGTACCCCATGTTTCTCCATGTCAGAAGTGATCCTTGAGTACAAAGCCTGGAGTAAGCTCTGACTACTGCCAGTTGTGGCCCCCAAACAACAGCAATCAGCATTTCAAAAATAAGTTGTTCATTGTCAGGGACTGGCCTGTCATACTCAACCCTTCTCACGCTATGTCAGAAAAACATGAAAATTACCAGTTGTTTAGGGTCAAAGTTACAAATTGCCTAACATGGCTACAAAAAACTAGTAAAAGCAATGAGAGTAATAACTTATTAACTCACTTCCCTTAGGAGTTTAGTTTTTCTACTGAACTGGCAAAAAGCCCCAATTCAGTAGTTTTACTTTTCTATGAAAACATTTCTCCATGCTCTAATAAATAGGATGCACATTCCTGAACCATATTGCATCATTCAACCTTCAAGTGTCATCCTGTCCTCTAGAAGGAAGACCTGGAAGGACAAGGTCAAGGTTCAGCACAGGGGCTCACCCTTGACTTGGTACTACTCAGAAACAATGCTAGTCTCTACTCTCCTGTGTTTGAATTTGTTTACTTAAACCTCATACAAAGACATTTACCATCCTACAGTGAAGTCTCTGCTTCACTGCTCTTGGAAAAAACTTCTGAGTGGGAAGAGTTAATCACAATATGATCCTATGAAAATTCTTCATATCCACTCTGGATGTTTGTATTGGCTTTCCTTTAGCAAACCCACCCACAGAGGGCCGTGAGAATGTGCACAAAAAGTCATTTAATTTAGGTACTTGAAATGGAATGATCTGTTTTGGCTTCCCTTTTCATCCAGCTTCTCAGATTTAGTGAGAAATTGGATGCACACGCTTATTCAATCATTCTAACAGAATGTCTGTTTTTTCCTTTCTCTAATAAAAAAAACTTGAATCAAAACACTGACAAATCGGAAGGATTAGGTATTGCTTTACTCTTAAACTTCTAATTTCTGGTCTGATTTCCTTTTGGAAATAGTGAAATTAGAGAAAGTGAAAGCATGGTTGAGCCATATGATGGCAAACAGTGAGAGCTGTGTTTCTGACCAGGAGTGAGGCTGAGGAGCCCATCATTATAGTGGCAGATGCTCTGAAGAGCACTACTAGGAGGATTGGAGATCAATGTTCTGTCCTTTTGTTTTCCTATGTAATGAACATTTTGCCTTACTGCCTGTTTTTTTTTAGCTAGAATTGTGCTCATCCAACTACCTAGAGCCCAAAGGCCAAATTTATTGCTCTATACTCACTGTTTACCTGTGTGACACAGCTCACATTTCCACATTGGGAAAGTATCAGTGTGATTTCAGGATTTGAAGTTTAAGGTCAGTGAATAATTAAAGTTTGGGTGGAGTACTTAGTAATAAGTTATATGTGCATTTTGTTCTCTGAATGCGTTTTGCCATATAGTGACAAAATGTGTCATTGCTTAAAATTTCTCAGAACTTCAGAGATAAAGAACCTAGAATGTAATGCTAAAAATTCCAACTTTTTCCAACTATATATGTATACCAATATGTATATTTTATATATATTTTAAATAACTCATTTAAACTGAAATTATTTTCATCTTATTTCTAATTTTTACTTTTTGACATTTAGAACATTAAAAAAGTTTAGAGGGAGTTACTTGAGTCACACATGTTTATGTCTAGTGCTCATTTCGAGGGCCCATTTCCATTAGTCCTTAGGGAAACATGTAGTCCTGGATATCAAATCCATGGCCCCCTGCATGCAAAGTCTGTGTTGTTTGAATAGTTTCCCTGGCCCTCCATCTAGAATATTTTCCTGCTTCACAGTATTCCCTATCTTAATGTTCTATTTCTCTTTTCTTATTCTATGTTAGAGACAATGGTAGTTTGCCAAGGTCTCCGGGAGTGATCCCTAAACACAGAGATAGTAATAAACCCTGAGCACTGCCAGGCATGTCCTAACCCCCTAACCCAAAGGAATATATAGAAAATTGTAAAATGTCTTTCAAATTAATAAATTCTCAACTTTCTCAATTTCCATAAGAAATTGAGAAATTTTTCTTTTTTTATTAAGTTCTAGAGAATTCTTGCATACTTTTAACCAGTTTGCTAACTTTATATTTGTTTTTATCCAATTAAGTTTTAATTCAACTGTTGATTTACATAACTAAAAGATACTTCAAATTTCTAACACATGCATTGACTTTTTCCAATATCATTTCTTTATTTGATTTTGTCTATTCAATTTACAAAAATTTTATGAATAAATTATTTAATTGAGTCACTGTGAGATACACAGTTACAAAGTTCTTCATGATTTTCAGTCATACAACCTACAGCATCTATCATTAATGAACATTTCTTTCCCATCACCAGTATCCCAATTTTTTCTCCTACCTCCTGTATTTTCCATTTTTAAAAAGAAGTTTCTTGTTTACTTTTCAGTGTTTAATGTAGGTGTTGAAATATTCCAAGAAACTTATTTGATGTATATTTGCACGTGACATAATTTTTTCATTTTATTTTCATTTTTTAATGAGTTAGATATTTTTGTATCATGCCCAGTGATGTTCAAATGTCATTCCAGCCTCTGCACTCAGAAATAACTCTTGAGTGATTGGGAGACCATTTGGAATGCCAGAGATTGCCCCCGATTGGTGCTTGCAAGGCAAGTACCTTACCTGCTGTATTACCTCTTTGGCTCTTTGTCATAGTTTTCTCTTTACTTTTGATGAATTAGTGTCCCAGTGTATTAGCTAGTTTTCTTTTTTAAAATATTTTTCTGAATTATGACTTTTTTAAACTCAGGTTAAATAAGAATATTTTATCTCAATTTCTTATTTATTGATCTTTATCTAACTCATTCTTTTTTATTTTTTGGGCCACACCCGGTGACGCTATTCACTCAGAAGTCACTCCTGGCAGGCATGGGGGACCATATGGGGAACTGGGGTTCGAACCGCGCAGTCAAGGCAGGAACCTTACCTCCAGCGCCACCACCGGGTCCCAAACTCATTCTTTCTTACCTCCTCATGTCTTTATTAAAGCATAATTTATATAAACCATAATATAAGTTTCAGGTACACATTATCATAATTTTATGTGCATTTCCATTTGTTATCATCATTGTTATAATTTTGTAATTTTGTGTGTTTCAGATGAGTATACTTAAGATTTATTCTCTTTTACCTTTCTCTTCTTTATTGTATTATTGGAAATTGTACTGTATGCTGCTCTCAACCATTTTATTCACCCTACTTACCTCATATCATTTCATTCTATGTTCATTGTTATATCCTACACAAAAACTGAGAGTATACATTGCTTCTGTATATGCACTTGACTTAATAACATTAGACATAATGTCTCAAGGTTCATTCATAAATGGCACAGATAGCAAGTTTTCATTCTTTTTTATCAGTCTCTCTTGGCACTGATTGCAGGAGTTAGGATTTCATTTTTAATATGAATAAATCTATAGATAGAGAAAATCCAAGGTCCATATATATTTTCAAGTCAGACTATTTTACTTCCTTTAGATAAATACCTAGAAGAAGAATAAATGGATTATTAGGTAGCTCTATTTTGAACTTTGTAAAGAAAATCCATGGTGTCTTCTAGAGTTCTTTATCAGCTTATATTCTCAGTAATAGTACACATGGTTCCATTTTCTTAATTTCACAATACTTTAGATCTTTTCCATTTTTATAATAAACAATTCATTATGTGTTATGATATCACTGTACTTTTTAATATTAGAAGTACCTTCCCTGTTCATTGCTCATCTATATATTTTCTTACATCTCTTATTCTGTTGTTTTTTATATTTAGTACCATTTGGACCCATAGGAGCTCAATGAAGAAAAAAATTTGTCCTATGATGTTACTAGGGATTTGGCTTGTTCGGTTTGAAGTCTCCATACTCTCTCTTCCTATTAAGTACATAACTGCATGGCAATTGGGAGATATGAAATGATTAAGAACAAATTCTATTCCAGTATTCTTTTAAAATCTGGAGAACTTACTTATGCAAAATATTTGTTTTACCACAGTTTCTAACAGTGCTCTACTTATACCCAACACGTAAGTCAGTACTTACCATGAAGACAATTTTGATTTCTATTGCCTGCTTCAAAGCCAATTTACATTTATCTTCAATATCTGACCATCGTACTTATTCTGCCAGGTCCTAGGAGTATTCACTTATGTGTCTAAAAGCTGAGTTCCTCCCCAGTTACCTGCCCTGTCCCTATATTTGGGGACAGCACACATTCCATTTCTTGTCAATAGGGGTTGAGTACACAGACATAGTTCCTTTACTTCAATTATAGAGAAGACTAAAGGGTCAGTTGAGCATCAGTGCCCCCCCTCCACCTTCCACACACACCCACGGACCAGGATGATCCTCTTGCTGTTGTCTCCCAGTCCTGCTTATCCCTTGGATGAGCCCTGCTACCTTCACTTCCTTATCAGTGTTGTTACTAAAAAATCTTCCATGAATTTATGTACATAATCTCATGTTCAGAGTCTGTTTCCTTGCATCCCTATCTAAGAAAGCAATTGACATTATAAGATACATACTATTGATAGTTAAATAATGCATGGCTAATAAGACAATGGTTCCAACGCAATTCTATGCCTTTTGACTTTCCCTTCCTCAAACTTAACTCTTAATAGACTTCTGTACATTTTATGTAATCCACAGTATTCTTACTATAGTCTTAGAATAAACTAAGCTAAAGAGAACAATATTTAACAAACCATGAGAATTACAATACATTTATGTTTTCATAAATAAAATGCATGCACGTATGGAGTTTGCAGCTCAAACTCAGCTTATTCAAGGGTCTTTTGTGGTCATAAAATAATCAAGCATAAGCAGTTTGCAATATCAGCATCAGATAGTAATCTCCTTGGGACAGTAGGGCAAGGTATGGCAGTCTAGATGAAAGTAGATCTGCTCATGATGTTGCTTTTATGAGTAATGTAGTGGAAATGTGATGCTGATTGCCCCCAGACCTCTTTCCTTTTACCTACTTACATTCCATTCTACACTCAGAGTGCCATATTTCTTTTTCTTTGGTACCATTCCCTTCATCTCTGATTCAACTTTACTATTAGAAACCTTCTAGAAGAGATTGTAGCACTTTAAATTTGTTCAAAAAAAAAAAAAAGATCAGGATTGGAAGGAAAAGGAAAAAACTTCTGGGTGGATTTTAATAGTATGCTATCAAAAAACTTGAAGTAGGAAATTGAGCTTTTAGGTTGGGGAATTAAGAGGGATTCTGAATTCTATTTGGAGATGTATAGTGGAAGCATTTAGATCTTTTTGTGAATGTGGTAATTAATCTAAGGGAAATGGTCTTGTCCTTTATATTTCATTGTTTTTTATTTCAGTCTTCCCAAAAAAATCTCTGCTATTATCTTTATAGTCAAAAGTTGAAAGAAGTGATGAAATGATGACTTGACTGAGATTTCAAATAGAGCACATAGTTTATGTGTATTTCTTCTCTCTATCTCATTACTGTGATGCTAAAGAAATGACCTTTCTTGTAAGTCCAAATGATTAGTATTGGCAACTTTGTTTACTCAAACATAAAAGCTTGGCTGCTTTGTTATTTTTAAGTCACATAAAAAAAAATCTTTCCATCTTAGGTGTCTATATTTAACCTCACCTTGAAATTGAAAAAAAAAAACAGCTCAGTTTTATATATCAACTTATTTATAAGTAAAATAAAATTGTGGCAATTCTTTTATTTGTATTCATTTATTTTAATTTTTCTATTTTCTTTTTTTGTTGTTGTTTTTGGGTCACACCTGGCAGTGCTCAGGGGTTACTCCTGGCTCCATGCTCAGAAATTGCTCCTGGCAGGCACGGGGGACCATATGGGGCACCGGGATTCGAACCGATGACCTTTTGCATGAAAGGCAAACGCCTTACCTCCATGCTATCTCCCGGGCCCCTTATTTTAATTTTTCAATGATAATGAACAATTACTATAAATTCAAGTTACTATGATCACTATAGTATGAATATAAACATTTGATGGTGATTTAATAGCTATATACTATATCTTTTATTTATAATTTTATTAAAATAACATTTTAAAATTTTATTGGTAGTTGAGACTTAGACATATAATAGGAACAATTTGAATAATAATACTTGCTTTCCAAAATATTTTTATCCACCTGCTTTACACATTGGCTACTTTTACTAAATATTTTAATTTAGTTTTGAACAAATAATAAAAATATTATGGGGTCAGAGCGATAGCACATAGGGTAGGGCATTTTCTTTGCATGCAGCCAACTCAGGTTCAATCACCAACATCCCATATGATCCCCTGAGCCTGCAAGGAGTGATTTTTGAGTACCACCTTGTGTGGCCCCAAAACAAAACCAAAACCATGGAGGTAGGCTGAATGAGATTGAAATCTTCAATCTGTATTAAAACTTAGAGTTTGGGCCTGAGAGATAGCATGGAGTTAAGGCATTTGCCTTGCATGCAGAAGGATGGTGGTTCAAATCCTGGAATCCCATATGGTCCCCTGTGCCTACAGGGGAGATTTCTGAGCATAGAGCCAGGAGTAACCCCTGAGCACTGCCGGGTGTGACCCAAAAAACAGAAAACAAGCATAAAAACTCTTGCATTTTTATTGACTGAATAAGCCCGTATCAGTAAGTCTTTTGCTCTTTTATTTTGATCAAAAATAAAATGATCAGAATATTTAGAACCCTCCTTTAAGATTTGCTAGAATTTTAAAATGCATTTCTTCTCAAGCATACTATTTAAAATTGGATTTGAAATATTGACACAGTCATGTGAACCAGTGCTCTTCAATATTTTACTTCATCTTTATTTCACGTTTAAATTACTTTAAAAAAATAATTGGAAATATATATGTGTATAATATCCAAGTGGGATTTATCTTAGCATGCTATGATGGTTCAATATAGGAAACACTAAAGCATCCAAAGGGACAACACATGATCATCTCTATGACATAGAAAAGGTATCTGCAATGCTTTTTGGTTAAAGCATATAGGAATAGAAGGAATGATAATAATATAATAATTACTATCTATGGAAAACCCATAGCTTGCATCATATTCTATGACTAAGGATTGAAAGCACATTCCCTGTGATTGAAAACAAGACTGACTAGAATGTTTTGCTTCTGAAGCTATATGTATATTTTGAGGTCTAGGTATTTTCCTAGCACTTCCTAGTTTTAGCTCTGGAATTACTAGTATTTTTGGAACTATAGGCATTTCCCCATAAATCATGTTTTGAAATACTAACTGCCAGTACACCTGAATGGTATTGGAGATAGGACTTAAAAGTAATTAAATTAAATTAAATGCCAGTTCTGTATGCTGAAATAGAAAATGTGGTAATTCAAAGTGAGAGCAGGGACCCATGCTTGCAAAGGAAGAGGCAGCCAATTTCTAGTCAAGGAACTGATCTAAGATAGAACCAACACTGCTGACATTATATTGGGTTTTCAGAACTTTGACAGAATAAATTGCTATAATTTACAAACTAGTTTGTGGGATTTTGTTATGTCAGTCCTAGAAAACTATTATATTTGATTTTACTACCATTATTCAATATTGTAGACCAACTTTTTTCTGGCCAGAGAGAGAAAATTTGCAAGAAAAATAAATAAAGGCCACCAAATAGGAAATAAAAAGTAAATACATCCACATTTCAGATGAAATTTCCTGTGTATAAAATCTACCAAACTATTACTAAAACTAATAAACTCAAAGTTTTAGAGTATAAGATTAATATTAAAAATCAGTGCTGTTTTATATATAGACATTGAATGATATGTAGTTAATTAATAGAAGTTTCATTTATAGGAGTACAAAAGATGATAAAATAGGAGTAAGTTTAAATAAAGAAGTAAAATACATACTGAAACTATTAGACATGCTGTAATAAATTGAAGAAGTCATAATAAATGCAAACACATTACGTATTTGTTATTACTTTGAGTACTTAATTATGTAAAATTATTACCCACCAAAAATGTATAGATGTAAAATACCTCCATCACAATTACAGGAGCTTAATTTAAATACGTAAAATACTAATTAGAAATAGTTAAAACAGGGGCCCGGGAGATAGCATGGAGGTAAGGCGTTTGCCTTTCATGCAAAACGTCATTGGTTCGAATCTCGGTGCCCCATATGGTCCCCCGTGCCTGCCAGGAGCAATTTCTGAGCATGGAGCCAGGAGTAACCCCTGAGCACTGCCGGATGTGGCTCAAAAACCACACACGCACAAAAAAGAAATAGTGAAAACAATATTGACAAAAATTAATGAAATAGTATAGTCCATATATTATTATTTTAATGCTTACTAAGATAACACTAATTAGAATATTGTGGTAATTTTGTAAATATGGAAAATAGTGTTATATATGAACAATAGAATATTATTCAGATATTAAAAAGATGAAATATTGCTATTTGCAAATACATGCATGGAACTTAAGGAGGTTAGGGTTAGTAAAATAAATTATAAGAGATAGATACTAGTCTATTGACTTGGATGTGCAATAGAAAGAATCAAAACATATGAACAGACAAAATAAATGCTTGTATTCTAAAAACATTGCTGATATTACTAAAAAGGGAAGTGGTGGATGGTGGAAGATAGTGTTGAAGCTCTTCAATAAACTATAGTGCAGGGTCAATATTATTTTGGGGGTGAGCATGGTATAATGCATATTTGGCAAAATGCAAATCCATATCCCTTAAACATATACAGTGTTGTAAATCTTAACTTGAAAATAAGAGAAATATAGATCAATAAAGTAGAAGTGCCTTGTGCAAAGATGAGTGAGCAATATACACTGACATTCTCAAGTTGATAATTTATTTGAATAAAAAAATGCTCACAATTGGATAAATAATACACCTATGTAGATTCTTGCCTTGGATGCAGTAGACAGGTTTGATCCTGGCACCACATTTGGTACACTGAGCACTGCCAGGACTGAATCCTTGGTGCAGCACCAGAAACAAAACTTGAACACCACTGGGAATGACTCCAAAACTAAAACTAAAAACCAACAAACAAAAAATATAAAGAAAAATTCTGGGGCCAGAGCATAGCACAACGATAGGATATTTGCCTTACATGTGGATGGAACTTGATTTGATCCCTGGTGTCCCATATGGTCCCCCAAGCCAGAAGCTAGCTATTCAAGAGTGTTTATTTTTCCAAAGGATTTTTTTATTACTTGAAGCAATTTTTTTCAGTCTTCTTAGTATAGATCCTTTACATCTTTATAAGTTAAGTTGACTCCAATGCATTTGAGTTCTGTGGTACTATTGTGAATGCGATTGTTTTTAAATTCCTGTTTCTTTTCTATCATTATTTGTGTATAAGAAGGCCATTTATTTTTGATTGTTAATTTTGTAGCCTGCCACTTTACTATACTATAAAACAAAAATATCCATTAGTTTGAGACCTCCCCAGGCACTGTGTTTCTAATACCTAGGTTGATGGGTCTGAGAAGCAGGTAGTGGAGAAGAAATAATACCAAGTCAGTTAGGAAAAAGATTCATCAGTCTGTCTGCTTTTTGCTTCATGGCCTCTCACTGACATGTTTTCTCTCTGTGCCCTCCACAATAATGAACTGCTCTATTAACCAGAATCAACTCCACCAGGGTTGGGGTAGTTCCTATAATTCAGGTGAGTTTTTACATACCAAAGGAAGAGATTACCAGAAAGAAGAATTTGGGGGAACACTTTTGCTTAGGGTTTTAAGCCAGTATCACTTACACTATACAAATCTATTGTTTTTAGGAGCTTTTTGGTAGAGTCTTTAAGGTTTTTTTTTTAATATAGTATCATGTCATCCGCAACAGTGAGGACTTGACTTATTACTTTCCAGTCTGGATGATCTGTATATCATTTTCTTGCCTAATTGCTATGGCATGTTCTTCCAGTGCTATCTTATGTAGCAGTGATGAGAGGGCGTAGCCTTATTTTGTACCAGATTTTAGAGGAAAGACTTTTAGTTTATCTTCATTGAGTGTAATATTAAATGAACCAAAATGGGTTGGCAGAAGGAAAGAAAGCTTAAAGCAGAAATTAATTATGTAGTTGGAAGTCAGAAAAACAATCCAAAAGATCAAGGAGAGGCCGGAGCAATGGCATAAGCAGTAAGGCCTCTGCACACGCTAGCACGCTAGGCTAGCACATGCTAACCTAGAACAGACTGCAGTTCGACCCCCGGTGTCTCATATGGGACCCCAAGCCAGGAGTGATTTCTGAGCACATAGACAGGAGTGACCCAAGTGTCATCAGGTGTGGCCGAAAAAACAAACAAGACAAAAAAAAAAAAAAAAGATCAAGGAAAGCAAAAGTTGGTTCTTTGAAAAAATAAACAAGACTGATAAAACACTAGCACATCTTTCAAAGAAAGGAAAATAGACTGTATAAACTGATTTACAAATGAAATAGGGGAAATCTCTACAGATATACAGAGATTCAAAGGGTAATTAGAGAGAACCTGAACAAAATGAATAAATTCTTGGATTCTTACAATTTCCAGGGTTGAACCAGAATGATCTAGCATTATGAACAGACCCATCACTATTGAGGAAATTAAAATGGTAATCAAAAGTCTTCCCAAAAACAAAAGCACAGGCCCAATGGATTCACTAATGAATTCTTTCTAACTTTCCAAGTGGAGTACTACCAATCCTTTTCAGTCTCTTCCAGGAGATTGAACAAACAGAAACACTCCCACGTTGCTTTTACAAATCTAACAGGAACCTGATATCAAAAGCATGTTGAGACGCTGCAAAAAGGGAAAATTACAGACCAATATCCCCGATGAACACAGATGCAAAAATCCTCAGCAAAATCCTAGCAAATAGTATCCAATACCTCATTAAAAAAGTTATACACAATGACCAAGTATGTTTAATTCCAGAAATGCAAGGATGGTTTAACATACACAAATCACTTAATTGTTGATACACTGTATCAACAAAAGAAAAAAAACACTATATGATCATATTAATCGATACAAAGAAAGCATTTAATAAGATCCAATTCCCATTCATGATAAAAAAAACTCTCAACAAGATGGAAATGGAAAGAATTTTTGTCAGTGCTGTTTGCATATTGTTACTAAGCTTCCACTTTATCTCCACACCCAATTCTTCTCCAGAATGATCATTTCCAACTACTATTGTTACAGTGTTTCCTTTTTGCCCTAACTGCACTCTCCCATTATTTGTAGGAAGCCTCATAGCAGGGACATGTATTTTTGGCCCTTATCTATTGTATTTGATGTTATTATCTGTATGCAATTTTTTTAAACCAGTAAAGTAAGATTTTGTTTTGAAATGAAATAATGTAACTTGTAATTAGATCTTAAAGATCAATTTGAACTTATATGTATAAATAGTTAAATATAAATCTTATGTATCAGAATATGTACACATATATTAAATTTATTGTGCATATATATGATTGTAAAAGTCTTGGTAGTATGTGCTTGCACATATGTCATCTATAATATTTTCATATAAGTAAATTTTATTTATAAAATTTTTTTCAATTTCAAAGGCTTTGGGATTTGTTTAATTTATACCTCATTCGTGGAGTCAGAGCAATAGTACAGGAATTATGGTGATTACTGTGTATTACAGCTCCTGAGTTTGAATCCTTCACATCACTTTTAGTCCCCAGAGCACTGTCAGGCATCACTCATGAGCTCAATGCACTGGATGTGATACCACAAACAAACATAAAAACAAAACAAAGTTTTTAGGCCAGTGGTAGATGAAAGAACTGAATATTGGCTTCTGATTTCTGACTTGGTTCTGTGATCTGATTCAAGAGTCTTGAAACAATTTATTCTTTAATTCACATAATTTTATGGTAGGATTTATCTAAAAAATTAGAGTGAATATATAAAACCAGTGTGTTCAGATCTGAATTCATTGAGAAATTCATGACCACAGACCCCTATTGATTACAGATTTATTCATGTTAAACCACATTTATTTTTCTGCATTAAACTCTGCATATTCTTTTACTTTTTAATTTATTTTTGGTGTTTGGGTCACACCCGTAGTGCTCAGGGGTTTCTCCTAGCTCTATGCTCAGAAATCGCCCCTGTCAGGCACAGGGGACCATATGGGATGCCAGGATTAGAACCACCGTCCTTCTGCATGAAAGGCAAACACCTTATCTCCATGCTATCTCTCTGGTCCTGCAAACTCTAGCATATTCTGATATATCATTTTTTTCGTATGCTATTTAATCTGATTAAATAATATCTTTCAAAAGTATGAGCACATAGCCAGGAGTAATCCAAGTATGTTTTATCTTTTTTCATTTAAAATAAGCTTATAATTCCCCTTTCTAGACTTATTTAACTTTGAGATCAAAGTACTCTACCTTCATCAAATGTTTTAGGTGATGTTTCTTCTTTACTGCTTTCTGGAACTACTTTTATAAAATAGGGATTATCTGTTCTTTCAAAGCTAGAACTCTCATAAAATTTTCCAGACCAAGTTCTTTTTTGTGGTTTCATTTATCGGTAGCAGATCCTATAAAAAATAGAAATAGTTTACACTACATTTTAAATCTATATTAATTTTTATCATTTTACAAGGAGAAATATACTTTATTTTTATATTTATATTAGATGACTAATCAAATGACAACTTATGAATGTCTTTAGTTTTTAGTTATTTCCATAGGATGTTATTGGAAACATATTCTAACCATACCAAGAACAGTATGAGTCTATTTCAACTTATATTTCTCACAATCTGTTTTTCTTTTTATCCTCTAGGTCATACAGGACGCTTATTAAAGTCTCTGTGCTTCACAAGTCTTTCTTTCCTGTTGCTGCATATCATTTTCCACATCACATTGGCTAGTCTTGAGGCTCAACACCGTATTGCTCCTGGTTACAACTGTGAGTATTGGCATTTCTTTATATTATGTCAGTGCACAATAATGTTATATGACCATAGCACTCATAGGAAGGCATGTAACAAAATTCATGAGTTTTAATTAATTTAGCTACTTAACATAGTATAAATACATAGTATAATCTTTTCATGGTTAAGTCACTTAATGATGTTTCTTCAGAAAAATCCAAATATATCAAGATTTACATTTGGTCCCCATAGATTCAGCTGATAGACAATATATGTACACTACCTAACATAAATAAGACTTTAAATTTTGAACAATAAATGCCATTCTAAAAGGAGTCATGTGTCATTAAAAATATAATTACAAGTTTTTCTCAAATTGGAAATTAGTTGTTGCTATTTATAAGGAAATAATATATTTTATATTTCTATTTTTGACATTTTTCCTGGGATAATACAAACATAACGTTCTATGTAAGTACTATCATTTTTTAAACCAATTTGCCATTAGATAAACTCTAGAATCTATGCATTTAAAGTTGATGAAGAAATAAAAACGGCCAAGAGACACATGAAAAATGCTCCACATCACTAATCATCAGGGAGATGAAAATCAAAACAATGATGAGGTACCATCTCACACCACAGAAACAGGCACATATCACAAAGAACAAGAACAATCAGTGATGGCTGGAATGTGGGAAGAAAGGAACTGTCATTCACTGCTGGTGGGAATGCCATCTAGTCTAGCCCTTATGGAAAACTATATGGAGATTCCTTAAAAAACTGGAAATTGAGCTCCCATTTGATCCAGCTATACTACTCCTAAGAATATATCCTAGGAAAACATTTAATACAAAAATCCCTTCCTCACACCTATATTCATTGCAACAATAGACAAACTATGGAAACAACCAAGATGCCCTTCAACAGATGAATGGCTTAAGAAACCGTGGTACATATACACAATGTAATATTATGCAGTCATTAGTAGAGATGAAGTCATGAAATTTTCATATATATGGATGTACATGGAATTTATTATGCTGAATGAAATTAGTCAGAGGAGGAGAGAGACACACACAGAGTTGTCTCATCTATGGGCTTTAAGAAAAATTAAAGACATTGAAATAATTCTCAGAGATGAGGGCTGGAGGACCAGCTCAAGATATGATGCTCAGCACAAAAAGTGGTGAGTGTAGTTAGAGAAATAACTATGCTGAGAACTATCACAACAATGTCAATGAGTGAGTGAGTGAGTCAGTGAGTGAGTGAGTGAGTCACTGAGTGACTGAGTGATTAAGTGAGTGAGTGACTGAGTGAGTGATGTAGAAATTCTGCCTTGAATATTGGCATGGAGTGGGGGAGGGAAGAGATGGGGCATTGTTGATGGGATGGTTGCACCAGTGAAGGAGGTGTTTTTGTTATGATTGAAAGTCAACTACAATTATGTTTGAAATCACAATGTTTAAATAAATAAAAAGAAAACTTGTAAAAAAATAAAGTCGATGAAACATGTTTCACATGCTTTAAGTTAAACAAGAAGGCTTAAGCTCTTTTAAATAGATAATAATAATAATAATGATAATAATAATAATAACAGTTTCAAATTGCCATTTTTGAGGAAGTTGTGTGTTTGAAATGTCCTTATCTATTAAAAGTGATAAAAATACAATGAATAAACCTCTCACCTTGGACCAGTGTATTGCCATACACTGTTTGTTTGTGAGCCATGTCTGGTCATTTTCAAGTTTAATCTTGTTTTTTTTGCTCAGGGATTATACCTAGCAAGGCTCAAAGGACTACATATGATGCTAGCCTCATACAAGGCATGTCGCTATTCATTGGTCCTGAGGTTTTAAAAATAAGGGGCCGGGCGGTGGCGCTGCAGGTAAGATGCCTGCCTTACCGCGCTAGCCTTGGACGGACCACGGTTCGATCCCCCGGTTCCCATATGGTCCCCTGTGCCTGCCAGGAATGACTTCTGAGCGCATAGCCAGGAGTAACCCCTGAGCTTCACTGGGTGTGGCCCAAAAACAAACAAACAAACAAAAAAACAAAAACAAAAACCAAAAAAAATAAAATTAATTCTCATAAAATATTCACTATATTTCCCTTTATAACTTTGGCAACTAAACTTTATACACTAATGTTAAAATTTATTTTGACCATGTTACTGAGTTCAGAATTTGCTTGATAACACTTCCTATAAAATGATTTCTAATTAAAGATGTATAATATCGTATAGCATTACATCTTTTTATTTTGGTTATGTCTTTTAAACAAAAATGTGATGCATTCTTTCTTTCTATTTCTTCTTGGGAGTGTTTGGATTTTTGGTTTGGTGTCACACCCAGCAGTGCTCAAGGGTTACTCCTGGCTCTATGCTCAGAAATAGCTCCTGGCAGGCTCAGGGGTGCAGAGATTTGAACCACCATCCTTCTGCATGCAAGGCAAATGCCCTACCTCTGTGCCGTCTCTCCAGCCCCCACCTTTTTTTGGTGACACATCTGTCATACTCCTTATACTGTGCTGATAAATTATTTCTTGCAGGCTTCATAGGCGATGATATGTGATGCAAGGATAGGACCTGGGTTGTCCATATCAACGCAAAAGCATAGTGCTATTGCTCCTGCCCCCAACATGCATTTTTGAATGATCTTTTTGCCTATGACAGACAGCATCTATAATAGTGGTCCCAATATAGGAAAGTATGTAGTATACTGTACTACATATATTTATGTAATAATTTCTGACTGGCCCAATCATGAGATCACTAGCACAGCAAGTTTTAAAACATCACTGTTTTTAAACATATTAATGTTATTAAATATTTCTGTAATAAAATCTCCTACTTATGCTATAAAATTTAGTAGGTTTTAGGTTGTGAAAATGTCAACATTAATTG
>PVKC010020142.1:0-18745 GCA_004027635.1 Crocidura indochinensis
CAATATTATATTATATTGTATATTATTGTGGTTATATTATAGTATGTTTTACATAATAATATATTAGTATATATGGTTATATAATAGAATGATAGCTTTTTTAACTATTCTAGATTTGAAAGCTGTGGTAAATCAGTGACAATATATGTACCAAAATTACGCCCTGCATAGAAGAAATAGATTCCCACCATTGCTTTGAAAGATTTTGTGATTAATAGAGTCAATATTGTCATTACTCTAAACTATCACCTTTGGGTCAAGAACTATATAGCTAGTAGGTCCTTTGACTGCACAGACAGACTTTAGCTTGAATGGATGTGGCTCAAAACCAAAATAATAATAATAATAGTAATAATAATAATAGCAAAAACATATCCTTTTCTCAGTTGTTGTTTGTTTCCAGCAGTGTTCAGGGGCTTTCTGAGATTAATGCTCAAGGCTGGCAGTCAATGGTGCCCTGATACTTTATTATAGGGGATTGAAAGGGGGAATGCCTGTATGAAAAGTATGTGCTTCCGGTCATTGAGAAAAACTGCTTTTTAGGAATTTCTCTTTTTTCAATGAATGGTAAGAAGCAATCCTATTTGAGTTATCAGATCTTTTTGTAATGATTTGTCTCCACAGAACAGTTTCATTCTTCATTTATCATTTATTTTCCACTTTACTTTCCAGACAGCATGTTCTAGAGACATCATTCCTACTAAAGATTCATGTGAACATGCTGCTAAGCATTCTAGTAATGTCCATGCCCTCAGGTAGAGTTATACTTATCAAATCTGGAACAATGGGCTTGATTAAAATTTTTTTTCCACAAAATCCTTAAAATCTGTGTTGTGTATTTCAGTGAAACTTTTCCTATAAGTAAAAATTACTGGGACCTTGAGTGATGGCACAGCAGGTAACATATTTGCCTTTCACATGGCTGACCAGAGTTTGATCCCTAGCATCCCATCTGGTCTCCGAGCTGCCAGGAATAATTTCTGAGTGCAAAGACAGGAGTAACTCTTGAGAACTTCTGAGTGTGACCCCCCCCCCAATTTTTTTTATCAGGCCTGAGAAATAATATAGCAGGTAATGCTCCTTGTCTTGCAGATAGCTAGTCAATTTGTTTGCTAGCACTATACCGTTTTTCCTGAGCATTATCAGGATTAAGACCAGAGCACAACCAAGTGTAAGCCCTAATACTAAAGAAATGAGAAAAGAATTCTAGGGTATTCTTTAGTAGATTTAACCTTATAAGAAGACTGCAATATGATCTATTTAGTTTTACCATAAAACTTTTAGTCCTAGCCTCCAAAAGAATGTTATAGAAGCGCTCTAAGAGTACTTTGTTTTTTGTTCTTGGTCCACACCCGACAGCAATTAGGGGTAACTCCTGGCTCTGTGCACAGAAATCGCTGCTGGCAAACTTGGGGAACCATATGCGGTGCTGGGAATAGAATCTGGGACAGCATCGTGCAAGGCAAATGCCTTACCCATTGTGTTACTGCTTTGGCTCCACTAAGAATACTTTAAGAAGCAAACAATGAGATATACACTCAATATTTTTTATTGAAAATTCTTTGAGACCACTCCCTTTAGCCAAGATAATCAACCATTTATTTTTATTAGCCAATTAGTGTTTGCCTCAGTTGATTGACTAATTAAAACAAATGATTGCAATTAAATAAATGGTTTACAAATTGACTTGAGGCAGTGGATGTTTATTAGGATCCACTTCTTAAACAACTTCTAAGGAAGGTCTTAAGAAACTGACTATTGCACTTGATTGCTATCTGCCAGGTACTAAATGATAAAAGCACATTATGGATGACGTAGCTGAGCATCTGAAACTCAAGTACCTCAAAAATATTTTCATAGCTACATTAAAACAGAAACAGGTAGTTTGTTAGAGCTCTACTAGATGATTGCAGTTGCTTAGTTTAGTTATTATGTTGTTATTTATTTTTGTTTGCCTTCAAAACATTTTAAGCACAAGAAGTGTGCACTAAAAGCATATATACATGTGTAATATTTGAATCATTTTTCCTAGCATTCTTCTAGCATGTAATAGAAACGTATATGTTGTGGATGAAATGTAATAATAGTTGAATGATAGTTTTACAAGAAATGTTTTTCTTGTCTGGGAATATACATTTATTTTATTATTTTGAATATATATATATATATATATATATTAGATTTGAACCACACCCAGCGACATTAAGGGGTTACTCCTGGCTCTGTGCTCAGAAATCGCTCATGTCAACCTCGGGGGACCATATGGAATGCCAGATTCAAACCCAGGTTTGTCCCGGGTTGGCTGTTTGCAAGGTAAATGCTTTCTCCCTGTGCTATCTCTCTGGCCCCATATATATTTATTTTAATTAAAAATTGATAGCATGGAGGTAAGGAATTTGCCTTTCATGCAAAAGGTGATCAGTTCGAATCCAGGTGCCCCATATGGTCCCCCATGCCTGCCAGGAGCAATTTCTGAGCATGGAGCCAGGAGTAACCCCTGAGCACTGCCAGGTTTGACCCAAAAACCAAAAAAAAAAAATTGTGAATGCAAATCTTATTTATATTTAGTACAAAATAAGGTTATTTCTATAGTGTATATTAAAAGGTATCTCTTTTTAATTATAAAATGAGGTAGTAAAATTGAAATAAAGGTTGGTATCAACACAAATTTTATTTTGTTCGAAGGAGTTTAAAAGGATTTTTCCTTTGATTTGTTGATATTCTTTATAAATAAAGTCTAATACAACATTTTATGACTTCTTCAGGAAATGGATCTTCCCCTTACTTTCACCAAATGAGTTACTTTCTTAGCCCCAGTATTCATTATAATTACACTGAAAATTAACTTCCAAAGAAGCCTGCTTTTCTACCATCATCATTATTGAATACCTCTAGATATTTATTCCTCAAACTCTTTCAGTGAAGAAATTGTTGATGTCTTTGGGGGGGGCAGGTTTAAAAACAAGCAGTCAATAAGTCCTCTGTAACTTCAAAAACTTATCAGTTCTGAACTGATATGTCTTTGATTATACTTTCTTTTACCCTAAGGGCACTAATGACTACTATTAGTTGGAATATATTCAAAGAAGAGAAAGTGGCCTCATTATTGTCTTGTCTAGAGATTGCCATCATATTGATTGTAGGATTCTTTACCACCCCATTTCTCACTAATGTGCATAGGTTTACAATGTATGTTTATTTTTCAAATATAAAGTATCAGATTAAATGGAAATTATTTGATATTCAGATAATCATTATTTCTGCAGAGAGGAATTAAAACAAAATACTAAAAGACTGCTTTTCTGTAAGAAATTTATATCTTTTAACATGCACTTATTTATCAGAATTTTTATTATATGAACTAAATCTTGAAATTTCAATAAACATTTATCAAATCTTTAGTTATTTTATATTTCAGTGAATTGAAAATTTATTCAAATTTACAAACTCATTGTTTTTACAGGTGTAATCATTCTAAAACAGAAAGAAGAAAGGAGAGGACAGAGAGAAAGGTTACTTTACAAATATCTGTACTAATACACATATGGCCAACTATTTAGATTTATTTCTGTTAAAATTCATATAATGAGAATCATATTATTTTATTCATGCCATTTAAGTCTCACTTCAAATGGTGTTGATAGTTTAGGAAAATTTTTCTTAAAGGTTTTCATGTTGAAGACAACGCATATATTTTTTTAAAAAAACTGTAAAATCTACAAATTGCACTGAGTTAGTTTTTCTTTTTAAAATATCTGAAATATATGTAAAATAATAAGAGATATATATTTATTTTAGTTTGATTAGAAGTCTTTTATGTTTGAAATTAAATAAACGTGAAAATTTTATGTAATTTTCATTTTTCCAGGGTGCTATAATGGATTTTAATATAATAACGAATGTGACAGTACACTGTTATGATCAGTGGTAAAATGAAGCATAACTTAATATATATACAGATATAACTAAAGATAGCATTTTTCATGAACAACTATCTTAATAAACTTATTGGAATTATAGTATTTTTCTCTGTCTTTACTAACCTAAAATAGGCCTAAAATAGAATGTGAAGTTAATTTTGTTAATTTTCTAATTTATAATGCCCTTTTATGAAGCATCTTTCTTGTACTGGCCATGATGTTAGAATCTGCTAACCTCAACAACCACCACTATGCCAAATGGTTGAAATAGTTATTTTTATGTGAGTTGCTATTAGTTTTAATGAGATTCTCTATATATTACCACATTTGACTTTCCCAAGGATCTGATTATGATCTGACTGATTATAGAGCTAGTAAAATATGATGAGCTCTACTAGTGAAAAATTTAGCCTACAGTGGTGCCCTATATTTCATACTGATGAACAAATTCTCTCAGAATATCTCATGTTAATACTAGCAATTTCTCATTTCCTGAGTTTAAAGTTGGAAGCAGGGAATAGAACCAGATAAAATATAGAGTAGCATTGTGTTAAAAATGGTGCATATTATTTTATGGGTTTAAAATAATATTGTGAATGGGAATTCATTTAAAATATGAGTATAGGTAGTCCTTGCATATAACATATTTTGGGAGACCATAGGGAAGATATTTTGAGTATTTAGTTGTTTTTACTCTTTAATATCAGGAATCCAAAGCCAGTGTCTCACCTTTGCAAGGTAATCTCTGCAACTGATTTACATCCCTGGTCCTGTGTATCAGACCCTGTGGATAGGGGAAAAAAATACATCAACAAACTCTTTTATCTATTCTTATCAAAGAGGATGCAGAAATTAGATAGAAAACAGTGTTAGAGATAGGAGAAATGAGAAAGCATTGATATAATAAAGATAGATAAAGTTGAATAAGACAATTATTGCTAATGTTGAGAAAGAATCCATACAACTCCTAGTTTCTAATTTAATTAGGCCACTTAGGTCTAATTTAAGACCTCTATGTTGGTTCATAATTTTAACTAGTACCTTTTATAATATATATTTAAACAGATTTATATGGCTATTGAATATTAAAATCAAAAAGACAAAGAAGTAAAGAAAAGAAAACCAAATATAAATTAATTAAAACAATTAGACTTTCAAAATTGGGTTCCTCGAAAGAGAAAATGGTGAATTATATGAAAAAATAATCTTCATTTTGCTATGCTCATGTAAAATCTGAATATTAATAAATATTAGTAATTTTTAAAGTTATAGAAGCAAACATCAAAGGTTTATGGTAAAATAGTTATAAAGAACAAGAAAGAATAATAAAACAGTGTGTAAATTATGTATTAACATAAATATATTAATAGTTATGGGTTTGAGATAGAGAATTGGTATTTGTTTTGCAATACTTTCTTGTTCTGTTGGAAATGAGGTCACCTTAAGCTCGATGTTCAAGAGTTTACTCCTGGGGATTTGGCAACCATTTGGTGATGAGAATGATATCCGGCACTTACTCTATTCTTTGAATTTTTACTCCAGTACACTATAACTTGTGTCTTTCTCATAGAATTCTTATATCACCTTTTTTCTCATTTAATTCATTTCTTCATAAAAATCTCTAGTATGTCTTCAAAAGGGCTCCTTCACAGTCAATCAAGTGTGTGTATTTTCTAACTTTCTTTTTTTTTAAATTTAGGACTTTCTTCTACACTCCTTCTGTCTTATTTTCATTAAGAAATAATGAAATCTGTCTAATCAAAGAACTGAGCAACAGCACCAAAATAGTCTTCATCATTTTCCTCTGGAGGTTTTTGGATATTTTAAATCAAATAGGATTCCATGTAACCTTCTCTCTTTAACATATATTTTCTCATAAAAACTATTTCCTGGGCGCCCGGGAGATAGCATGGAGGTAAGGTGTTTGCCTTTCATGCAAAGTGTCATCGGATCGAATCCCGGTGCCCCATATGGTCCCCCGTGCCTGCCAGGAGCAATTTCTGAGCATGGAGCCAGGAGTAACCCCTGAGCACTGCCGGGTGTGACCCAAAAACCAAAAAAAAAAAAAAAAAAAAAAAAAACCTATTTCCCTTCCCTCTACCAAGACAAGTCACAAAATTAGAATTTTATTGAAATTTTCAGGTGTCAAGGGCACAAATAGCATCTATTGTAGTTTGAAAGCAAAGGAGTAGTTTATTTACTCATACATGTGTATCATAGATATTCGATTTAACCAAACATCTAGAATGTTAGAAATAGAAAACAGCAAAAAAAAAAGAACTCTCAATAATTAACTTATGTTCCAACCTGATTAACTTGTGTTTTAATATTAAAGAAACTTTTATTTTACAGATGTTAGACATTATAAAGTTAGATTTTGTCAGATGTTAGAGTTTGTTCATTTTTCTCAAAATATATATTGTCTAAATTTTACAGTAAGATTCAAGTTAAAATGCTTAGAAAGGTGTAGATTTAATAATTTTATGTGCTTCATAAATATTTTAATATAATTATTGATACCTTTGAACCCTAAAGAGTCTGCCAATATTACTAAAAATATAGTAAAATGTGCCAAAACTCTGTTTTTTTTACTGGAAATAGTAATAAGAGGAAATATAGATGAAGAATGTAAGCTCTATTAAATCTGTAGAAATTAAAAAACATACATTTTAAAATAAATTTTCGATAATTTGAATAATGAAATAAAACTATCTTGGATATACACACATTTTAGCAATTGAATGAAAATATATTTTTTCAGAACATAAGTATATCTTATTCAAAGTGAATAACTCATACATAAGTAATATTTTTTGTCAAAACTTAATTTATAAACAAGCTTCCGTTAAAACTTTTAGAAAGTTTAATATGTTTATTTCCAATACCTACCATTTTGGCATAATGATCTAATAACATAATTGAAAACTAATGAATTACTGAGTGAATAAAGAAATCAAACACCTCTGATTTGTTCATCTTTTTTGTCCATACCCAACCATGCTCAGGGATTGATCACTCTTGGCATGCTGGAGAGCAATAGGATTCATGGGATAGATCTAGGGCTGGCATATGCAAGACAAATACTTTCTGTATATCTCTCTAAATCTTCAGCCTCACCTCTGATTTTTTTGATAAGTAAAGCATAAAGTGAATTTAATGAAATAAATGTATAGATATGTGAGGGGAGAAATAAAAAAAGAGAAGACATGTATAAAAGTAAGCACAAGCTTCTCCAAAGTAGAATAAAACATACCTATAATTTTTATTGTAAGTTTTCATGTATTAATTATTCTTCATTATATTCAAGCTTCATATTAATAAAATATCCACCATGGTTTTCATAAAATTTAAAACAGCAAAATACTCAATTTATTAAAAATATCTACTTGTCTGAAACAGTGAATGAATGAAGCATAAGGTTTCCATCTTTATATCAAAGTATGCGAAATTGCCCCATTATAATTAATTTTTATCTCAAAGTGAAGATATATAATACTTAAAATATTATCAATTGTACTAATAATTAGTCTATATTACTACATATTCAGATAACTTGAAAAAGTAAATGACTTTTGCTTTGCATTTGCAGTGACTTTTTTTCAGAGTAAGTATAAAGATTTAAAATAGTGGGGCTAGAAAGGGGAAAATTGTTAAATCTTCAGTTTATAAATTGCTGTTCTTTATATAAAAGAATCAGCATAATTTTATCAGAAGTTTTTAAAGAATTAAATTAAAAAGTGTAAGTTCTCATTATCTTTTTTCAATATTTGAAATAAAAATGTTTTATAAATTTTATTTCAGAAACCATGACCACATAAAAAACCTTTTTGAAAGGTAAATCAATTGACTGATAAGAACATAAGCTTTTCTATAAAGAATGTATTTTAAATTAGAATTTAGATTTATCTTCAACATAGCTTATATATAGAAATGCAAAGTTATATATTTCTTATATCATTAAGATGGTCTTGAGAATATTTTTCTTCTATATATTTAACTATTTCATATGAATGTCTATCTTATGTGCATTATGATACAGTAGCCTCTAATTGATCAAAAATTTCCAAAATAATTATTAGTAGGAAGTTATTAATACTATTTACTTTGTTTCAAGTAAAGTGAAATGTCTACTAGTATTTAAAAGGGAATTATTTATGGTTAAGTGTTATTTTTATTTTATAAGCATAGAGTGTAAAAATAGATGTTAGATATATTTATATAATTATCTACCGAATATACAAATATCACTGAGAAAAACATACTCATATACTTTCAGTGAAATACTTCTAAGCCTTAATAATATAAATATTTGTCATAGTTTTACTATTTACTATTTTTAATATTTCATATCTTTAATATTATGACTAATTTAAAGACAGGCAGTAAGAGACTTGTACAAGACAGCTATCAAGGTGCTAGATGATAATACAAAAGTAAAATGATTGCTTTGTGTGCAGCTAGCTGCAGCTGGTTCAATCCCCAGTACTAATATTTTCAGGCAGTGCCAAAATGAATTTCAGAGATAAAGAGATAAAGATAAGAGTAAACTCAGAATTCTATTGAGTATGACTCTCACCAAAAAAAAAAAAAAAAGATTTCACTAGGTTCTAAAGTCTCATAACTAAAGTATTATTCTATAAATATGTCTAAGAGTATTGTTATTGTCACCTTCATCATTATCATTATTTTAATTGAAGTGATACTTAATTTTGAAATAGCATTTAAGTATAACAAAATACATTTCAGGTGTGTATCACTAAATTAACATGTGTATATACTACATTGTTTACTGTAAAAGGTCCATTTCTACCTTTCAACAGAACATTTGTTCTCTACAAAAACCCTACCTACTCTCCTTCCCATCTTCTGTTTTATTATCCAGTGGTATCCAAGTACATTTTGTAAATCAAATGATACATTTGGCCCCACTATAAGTGTGTGTGTCTTTCCAGTTTCTCTTTCAACTTGGTGAGCTGCAAAATGTATTTATGTTTATTTTATTGTATGTTTTTTGGTCACACCTGGCTGTGCTTATATTTTGCTCCTGGTTCTGCACTCAGTATCACTCCTGGCAGAGTTTGGTGGGCCATATGGGATGCTTGACATCAAACCTAAATTGATTGCAAAGCAAGTACCTTATTCATGTACTATTGTTTCAACCTCTAAAACTTGATTATGTTTTGCTTGTTACCTTGAAAATATATTACATTGGCCAAAAATTGTTTCTGATTGCTAACTGGCAACCATAACTGATAAATACCTTATAAATACAATGCCCTGATTGTTCATTAGAGTTCTTCATTTACTATTAAAAACATTTTATTATAGCACCTATTAAAGTAATATAAATGACTTCTTTTTATTTAGATACTTATTTAATTTTAATAATAATTTCTTTATTTAAGCATCATGGTTATAAATATGTTTATAATTGGTTTTCAACCACAAAATACATACCCGTTTTTACCAGTGCAACTTTTCCACCACCATTGTTCCTCATATCCTCCTCTCCCAACCCCTGCTTGTCTTCAAGGCAGGCATATGCTTATTTTTATTAAGAGAACCACAATATTGTGATTTTGAGGGGCAGTAATACAGTCCAGCTCATGTCTGTCATGTGCTTTATTTTCCGAGTCACATCTCTGATCCCAATATGAATAATTGAAATGTTTACAGTTGAAAAGTTGATCGATAACATGGAAAAGGAGCATAAACTAGAATGCTGATTTTAATGTAATCATGTTTATTTTATATTTTATTAATGTCTTTATTTTTTTTTTTTGGTTTTTGGGCCACACCCATTTGATACTCCGGGGTTACTCCTGGCTATGCGCTCAGAAATCGCCCCGGGCTTTGGGGAACCATATGGGATACCAGGGGATCGAACTGAGGTCCGTCCTACGCTAGCATTTGCAAGGCAGACACCTTACCTCTAGCGTCACCTTCCCGGCCCCTAATATCTTTATTTAAACACCATGATTACAAATATATTTGTAGTTGGGTTTCAGTTATAAAAGAACACCAACCTTCACCAATGTAATCATTGGTATGTATAACTGACTTGTTACTTTGGATTATTTAAAATTTGAATGTTTCATAATAGGATGACCCTGTTAAAAGCCCTTATTGGGTTTGAAAATTAAATAGATAAAAACAGAGAGAGGAGAAAATGCATTTTCAGACTATGCTGCTGAGTGAAGTTAGAAAGAGGCGGTTGTGTCTTACTGAACAGCCACTCCTATAGGTCATTTCACCCCAGTGCATTCCTGCTTCATAGGCAGCTCCACTGCTCATGTCCCCCCTGATGTTCACACAGACCACCTCCATCCCCCCTGAAGGAGAGGCACAATGGGCACTTGCCCCTGGGGAGTGATGAAGCAGTGGCTACTCAAAAAAAAAGGGGGAAAGAAAGAGGCAGGTATAGAATAATCAACCTCACATGTGCATCACTATGACACATAGTAAAAACATGCCCAATGGAAAGAGAATCTGAGATTTGGTCTTTGGCATGAACTTGCTATGACATGGGGAATGGGAGATGAATAGAAAGAGTGGAGAGGGAACTTAGACAAGAGTGGTCCAAAACTGATGTATATTCTGGTGGAGAGTGTGGTTCTAGAATGTCTTACACATGTAACTCTACTCTGTAAATCACCAGTGTCTAAAATAAAATATTTTTAAAAGAATAGTTTTTTTTCTTTACTTGTATTCCTTAAATCGATTGACATGTATAAATAAGTATAATACATTCTATACAATTATAAGAGATACAATGGAAGTCATTATAGATAGTCAAGACCTGTAGAAATAACCAAAAAAGAGCCTGTAATATCTTTTTGAAAAGGCAACTTATATTTTATGAACTATGAACAGAACAAAAGAATTTGGACAACAGTAAATGGCAAAGTAAATTTGTAGATAAATTTTAAACTAAGTTAAAACAATGTAGCTAAGTAGAAAAGTTTACTAAGTAGGTTAAGTTTATTCAGGTTTGGTTGTATAAATTTCTTGACCTCAATAGTGCTGAGGAGTCCATAGTGTGTTACATTACAATTGTGGCCCAAGATAATCAAATAGGGACGTCAGATCACTTATAGTATTGGAGCTTCCATTTTAGGAATGTAAAATCCTAGAACTTTCTTTTTTATTAAAAGTGCAGTTTCTATTGATTCACACAAAAGAGTAACCTCTGAGATTTATTGTATACAGGAAGATCAGTTTTCTCTCTTAAGTTATGGGCAAAGAGAAGATAAAGAGGTGGTAGTAACTATTACTTATATGTATGACAGTTGGTATAGGCATCACTGACTTTTTATGCATTCAACTATTTTTAAAATGTATCCCAGAAAAACCAAAGCAGGAAAGTATAGCAAGATATTTAAGTTTGGTTCCATATTAGAATATGGGTGAGCAAGATTTTTATACTGTAAAATTTCAATCTTTGGAGATATTAATGACTTCCTCTATCAGTATTTTATTGTTTATTTTCATTTTCACATGGGAGAATTCTGATCTTTCAGAGGAAAGAGGATGAAAGTATATATGTGTAGTCTTAGTGCATTTATAATTTTTCTGCAAAAGTTTATCTACCACAAGCCAATGGTAAATATTATTTTCAGTGGAAATAAACTAAAAACTTTTCCCCTAAAACCTGGTACAAGACAAGGCTCCCCTCTCCCACCACACCTATTCATATAGTAAAAGAAGTACTTGTCATACAATTAGAAAAAAATATCAAGGGCATCCAGATAGGTAAGGAAGAAGCCAAGCTCTCACTGTTTACAGATGATATGATATTATATTTAGAAAACCTTAAAGACTTTACCAAAAAGCTTCTAGAAATAATTGATTCATATAGCAAAGTGGCAGGCTACAAAATTAAGATGCAAAAGTTAATGGCCTTCTTATATACCAATAATGATAGAGAAGAAATGGACATTAGAAAAACAGCCTCATTCAAATTAGTGTCACAAAACTCAAATAATTTGGAGTCAACCTAACTAAAGAGGTGAAGGACCTACACAAAGAAAACTACAAAAGCTGCTTCAAGAAATAAGAGAGGACAAAAGGAAATAGAGACACATACTCTGCTAATGGATTGGCAGGAATAATATCATTAATATGGCAATTCTCCCAAAGCATTGTACAGATTTAATGCAATCCCTCTAAAAATACCCATTATATTCTTCAAAGAAGTGGATGAAACACTCTGAAATTAACTATCCCTAATGATAGTATATGAATTGAAAAGCATTTACTCTTAAGTATATGCTACTATGTTCATATTGCCATTCGCCCCACAGTTCATAACTATCATCCAGAGTATCCTAAATTAAATGATTGATAATAAATAATATTTAACCCCACGATGGCTTAATAGTTATTAATTACTAATAGCTATTATTGCCAACTATTCTTATTAGTAGTGGAAATAGACTGTCTAGCTATTGAAACTTCACCATTATCTAATTGGAAATCAATCTTGTTCCAGTGGACATAAAAGAATATTTTAATTTATATTTTACTTGACCTAGAAAAAGTGATCACATGTAATTAGATGCGATGAATCTTTTTGTCTTATTTTGTTGTTGTTTTTATTATTGTTGTTTTCTTGAGGTCTCTTTCAGTTGTGTTAGGGCTTACTCTATGCTCAGGGAACTTGGGAAAACTTCAGAGTGATGGGACCTGTGTGATTCTCAAGCAAGACAAGCACCCTATATAGTATACTTTCGTTCCAGTCCTAATGTTAAGACTCTTTAAAGGAACACCGCTGGGGGGTTAATGTCAAAGATATTTTTGGATAGGAAACAGACGTAGAATAGGACTAGCTCTAGAAAATGTATATTCCATTTGATCAATTATCATATCTTCTTCAACCCAAAATTCTATCCCTAGTGAATAGTTTTTAGTAATCAAATGATTAAACAAATCATCTCTAGGTATTGTCCCACTCTTCATACAGTTGGCTAACCAAAGAATTATTTAAAGGATATATCACAAAGCAACCATTAAAACAAAGCAATGCAAAATACCCAAAGAAAACAACATACATATTCTTTGTTTTCATGTACAAAATGAAGCTTTGCTATTTTTTTTAACGAGGTCACATCAGCAAACTAAACTTGTGTTCCTTTAAATGCTTTGGTTACTTGAAGTGTAACATTTTCAATCAACTTCCACGTGTCAGACCTTCTGGGCTCTATAATTAATTCCCTATTTCTTGATCTTACTAAATAATATACAATCCTAGCCTATTATGCTAATTCTGAGTTGCCAGTTTTTCAAAAACCTTTTTGTCCAAATGTCATCAAGTTGAGGATTGCTTTCCAGGGGAACCAAAAATCACCTCGTTTACCTATCGGGTGATTAAACTATTTTATGATGGGATTCTACTGATCAGTACCACTCCTAGACATGGGACACATACTGATATTATCATTTAAAAAAATAACCATTTCAGTAATCATCTTAAGATAATAAATTTGTCATAAAATCATAAAAATACATGGTTTCAAAGGCTTCAAGGTTGATGAAAATGTTAAAATACTGGAAGAGTATTGTGCCCATAGATCATATGATAACTTTGCATGCTTACCCCATGCATTCTGTCTTACATGTCTCTCCCATTGATTGTTTCTGATTCTTATACTTGGTAGCTAGTTATAGAATATGTGCACTGTTGACTTTAGTCCAATAAAATACTACATCAAGTTAATACTACATCAAGTTAATCAAATCTAAGAGAAAAATATGTATAAATTACAGTGAGCTTCTGACAAGCTCTCCTGGCAAAATATCTTGGTTTCTGAATTGAGGCATTGTGTAATCTTTTAGCTAAATCATTAACTTGAAGGATTTAAGTCTATCTCTGGATAGATAGCATCAGCATCCACTGAATTCCAGGAGACTGATTTGCAAACTCTAATAAAGTAAGCTTAGGAAAGGTCTCCTGCACAGACATGTGTGATCATGCATATACACATATATAGAGAGTGGTAAAAAAAAATCCTGTGACTATTGGTAAGCATAGAAAAGCATTCGGGAGAATATTTTTCTTTACAGCAATTTTCACATAAAGAATGCTGCATAAAATTGAAAGAGAGTAGTTAAATTAGGTACTTATAAACCACAAATCACAAGTGTTGTTGATGTCACCAAAGGATAAGATATGCAAGAAATGTTTTTTTTCCTTAAATTCAGCAGAGGGAATATGGCTCTAACAACTTTATAATAGTTTTACAGGTTCTGCATGAGAAATTATATCTTTTGTTTTAAGCTACCCAGTTTAGAATAACACATGTTTCTATTACTATCTCAACCTCCAGATCAATTGAATTAGAGTGCAATTGTCTCTTGGTAAAGATTTCTCTCATAAAGAAAGTAGAATAAATATTATTTGCTCTCCAAGGATCGATTATTTTGTCTATGTTGTCTTTCGAGTTTTGACAAATTAATGTGATGAGAAAAAGGATAGAATGTGGCATACTCTTTTCTATGCCAACTGTAAAACTAAATATAAGAAATAGCCATTTGTTTTTATTACATAATGCTATGTAGAGAGAATAGGATAACCATTTTAGTTACTTTTCAAAAATAATTTTTTGGCCACACCTATTTGATGCTCAGGGGTTACTCCTGGCTAAGTGCTCAGAAATCGCCCCTGACTTGGGGGACCAGGCAGGATGGCGGAGGATTGAATTGTGGTCCTTATTTGGCTAGTACTTGCAAGACAGAGACCTTACCTCTAGGGCCACCTCACCGGCCCCTCAAAAATAACTTATTCAATTAATAATGTATATTTCCCTTTCTACCCCCAATAATATAGTCAGTTCTAACTGAATCCCACTGATACTTCAAAGTTTTGATGTAGGATAAAAGGGGAAATTAATGATAACATAAATCAAATTAAAACATAAAAGCATAAGAATATATATTATTTGGGAAAAATATCTTATTCAGGGTCCAGAAGTATATTAAAAACAGGTAAGGTACTTGCTTTGCACATGATTTAACCTGGTATTGATCCCAAGAATCTTACATAGACTCTAAGACATTGCCAAGATAGATGTCCGAGCACAGTACCAAAATCTAAATAAATAAATAATGTTCACTTATTGAAACTGCAAACATAAAAAGTAGTTAAAGCAGAACAAAGGTTGTTCTTCATAAACATAATACAGGCATTTAATAAATGTGGATGTTTTTATTATCACTCCTTTCACTAAAATTAATATATTTAATTTATGAACTACTGCAAAGTTAGATAATAGATGGTAGTTGTAATGTTTAATTAAACTAGGCAGAGTACTACCAGAGTGAATGAATAAGTAAAATTTTTTAGCTACAAGTTATGAAAACCTCAAGAGTTTGTACCATTAAAATCCATATTAGATACAAGGCATATTTTGTTGTTGATTTTCTAATGTCTTCCTAAATCAACTATAATATTAACCTCATTATTTATAGAACCAAAAAAGTAGGTAACGAAACTAGGAAGTTTTATATTACAATAGGTTTTTCTAAGTTTTCTAGAAAAAGAATCACATCAAACATTATTTGACTAAGATGTTTTAAAAGTAAAAAAAAAAAAAGCTCCAAATTGAACAGTTCTTTACATTTCATTATTAAACTGTATTTTTCAGAAAATACATTTCAAGGAAAATTAGATTATAAGTTTATTTATAATTTAAAATCTCATCTCCCCAAAGATACAATTATCCTGTAGCAAATTACTTATTATAAAAATACTTCATATCTAATGAGTATTTCATGTGTGTGGAAAACCATCCTAATTCTCATTCATATATATGTAAGCTCACTAATGTTCAATCTCAGTGAAAGAATTGCTGATATTATCCTCATTTTGCCAGAGGAAACCGACATAAAACATAATAAGTTCCATGAGGTTAGAGGAGATTGAAGCAATATCCCTTAATATTAACTGGTAAAAACTAAGTAGAAAATAATGTATCCCCAAAAGCTTGTGATATAAGGTGGCATTTCTCTAAGATATACTATATTGCCATAGGAAATGGTATATAATGAACAAGAAAGAACTCTATAAAGAGATGTTGGTTTAAGAAAAGATAACGTGTGTATATATGTGTGTGCTCATGTATGCGTGAAGACTTTAGGTTTCAATAAGTTAATAATTTATTAGTGTGTACTGTGGTGCACCAAAAGTAGGATATAAACTATTACATGGTCAAGCTATTCGTTGTATGCCCACTACTCTCTTGGCTTTGAGTTAGAAATTAAAATGAGAGAGAGATTCATAAAACTAACTGCTGGAGAAATTATGCATAAGAAATGGCCATGAAAAATACTAGGTGTAATTTACACATATCAACAGAAATATGAAAATCATAGAAGAATAATGGCAACAAATACTTTTATAAATAGGTTTAGGGAGATAATTCAAATGACTAAAATATACACTTTTCATATTAGAGCACAGGGTTCAACCTCTGGAACTTGCATGGTCTCGAACCCCTCTGGAAGCAACCTCACAGTGTTGACCTGGTAATGGTCTCAGAAACCAGACAGATGTGGTCTAACAACAAGCAAATGCAACAAAATTGTCTATAATAAAATAAATACAAGAATGAGATATTAGATATAGAAAAGGGAAATATTATTTAAGAAATGTATAATATGCAAAAGATACAGATGCAATAGAGAGGAATAAAGTAATTCATAATTATTCTTAAAATAATAAAAAATATTGCCAATGAACTTTACACATAGTGAGGTTTGGAAATACCAGATTTTATTTTATTTTGTCCTGTTCAATTACTCAGTGAAGTTTTTTTAAGTGAATTCATGCCAATATTAATTATTATAGAAAAATAGAGTAGTTGTTTATGCTATTACTTATTTGAGCTCTAATTTAATAATCTAAATCATATATACTTTGCCATAGGTTTGTTCTTAATCATTTACTTTTATTTATTGTTACCTGTTTAGTCTAAACCACCATGAATTCTGTTTCTACCTTGTTAGATAACTATTGCCTACATTTCCCTCAACCCAAATTTCCAGTCTTAACTCTGAACCAAAAGTTTTTACGACACACAAATATCAGCATACCCCCAGTTTTCTATAGTAATTCTGATGATTCTCTATCATTAATATAATACCAAGACTTCCATGGCTTTCAAAATCTTGACGCTTTTGTCCTAAAGCTTTGATTTTGTTATTCCTATTCTAGAACACCTGAGCTTACAATTCCCTGATTGTCACATTTCTTTCTTTTTTTTTTCGGTTTTAGGGTTACACCCGGCAGTGCTCAGGGGTTACTCCTGGCTCCATGCTCAGAAATTGCTCCTGGCAGGCACGGGGGACTATATGGGGCACCGGGATTCGAACCGATGATCTTTTGCATGAAAGGCAAATGCCTTACCTCCATACTATCTCCCGGGCCTGATGGTCACATTTCTACAGGAGGAAATAAGGGGGTTATCAAGACCACACAGGGGTAAGAACACTAAGTAACAAGTTAGGCACAGAGGAGACCATGTACTCTTGCAGGCCTGGGGCTGAGGGAGATAGATATGGGAGGTAGGATGGAAATGGAGGTGTAGGGAGGACAATTCGGTGAAGGGAATCCCCCTAATATTAAGTTAACATGTACCTAAAATAATTATTGTCAACAAGAGCATGCTTTACATGCAAAAATTAGGAGTGGTGGGAGGAAAACTTTGGTGGTGGTAATTCCCCTGATTCAATATTAATATGTACTTAAAATATTACTGTGAAAGATATGTAACCCACTTTGCTCAAAATAAAATTATTATTAAAAATTGTAATTAGGTTTACAAAGAGTAGTACTCTGGGTCTACTCCTGTCTCTCTGCTCAGGGATCACTACTGGTTGTGTTCAATTGTAGTGCCATGCTTGGGCTAGGCACATATAAGACAAGTGTCTTATACTACGTATTATAATCCTGTTGCTGAACTTTTTCTTAATTCTTTGATATAGACATAACTAGAGTGTTTTAGTAAATGGAATACCTCATTTTCCAACAAATACTTGTGAAATTGTTATTTTATCTAGTGATATACCTTTAAAATTTCTAAAATGTTTATAGATACATGGATACATCAAAGTATTATATATATATATATGAAATTTTCATATAAAACAAAGGCTGAATATTTTTTTGGGGGGGCGGTCACACCCGGCAGTGCTCAGGGGTTACTCCTGGCTCCATGCTCAGAAATTGCTCCTGGCAGGCACGGGGGACCATATGGGGCACCGGGATTCGAACCGATGACCTTTTGCATGAAAGGCAAACGCCTTACCTCCATGTTATCTCCCGGGCCCCAGGCTGAAATATTTTACATTTAGTAAAACAAAATTTGAGTTTGTGAATACATATCATTTGTAATCATCTCTAATTTATATTTTCCCTTTTATTTAAGATAAGTCTGTGGAGGAGAAATATGATACTTGTTTTTAATGAGAAGAAAAAGTATCTAGTGCATGAGATATTATTACTGAGATACACTTTCCACTGCTTTAATTATGCCTCTGTAAACAATAGATTGATTGCTAAGGTCCTTGAATGTGTCATTCTACAATGGAAGCTGTGAACTGGGTGTGGTTCCTGCATTAATTACTAAGCTAAGTAGGGAGTGGATTCTGAAAATAGAAAGTTAACACTGTCTGCACAGGCTGTGCTTTTCAATGTTCATAAGCTACAGGAAGTGAACTTTGCTCTAATTTCCAAAATAATTCAATAGGGGGGAAACCCAAAAATGACAGGCTAATGTGATCTTCAAATGCTTCCTATGAGGTTAAGCTTTAATATCTATTAATTAATG
>PVKC010020143.1:0-18740 GCA_004027635.1 Crocidura indochinensis
AACTAAGTGATTGATTAAACAAAATAAAGGCCTCAGGCCTGGGAGATAGCACAGCGGGTAGGTAGGGCTTTTGCCTGGCATGCTGCCCACCTGAGTTAGATCCCAGGCATCCCATATGGTCACCGGAGCCTGCCAGGAATATCTTCAGAGTACAGATACAGAGTAACACCTGAGCCCTGCCAGGTGTGGCCCAAAAAACAATAGCAACAACAACAAAAGGATTACTGTTGCAGGAGCAGCATTATCATAGAGAGAGGCTGTGAGATGCCAGAGAGAATAGGAACAATTGTGGGTTAGATTCCTTGTTCTTAGCCTTATTTTGTCAGAGGAGGCATTCCAGGCACAAAACACAGAATATTTCATCCTGTAAGAAGAGAAATTTGGGGACTAGAGTTACTGACCAGTAATGAAGCAGTCAAACAATAGCAAATGCAAGACTGAGTGGAAAGTTAGCTTGCAACCCGGCTGTTGTGTTAACTGAGAACAAGTGACCATTTCTATATCTGCTGGATAAATCATTATCTGGGGCAGGAAACTGAAAACTTAGTCTTTGACTCCTGGACACAGGCAGTTGGAAGTTGAGCCTGGGACAGTTACTAAATAAGTTACCTATGGCTTCTTCAAACAAGAGGATTTTCTCACCACGTGGTCTTTGTCTATGCAGAGTTCCTGTTTATCCACACCTAGGGCCATCACTGGTATAAAGTTCACTTACTGGCTACAGTAAGATGCTAGTGCAGGGGTGGCGAACAAGTGGCTCTCAAGCCGCATGCGGCTCCCGGCCAAAAGAATGTGGGTCTTTGCCTCTTATCATTCTTTTATATACTGTGGCTCTTTGCCAAGTTTGGAATTTGTTCTGCTGCTTCCGAGGAGGGACCTCTGAGGAGAGATCTCCGAGTGCGGGTCTCCAATCCCTCGGAAACAACTGCAAGGACCAGCTAGTGGGGACGCATGTGTCACATGTTGGGTCACATCTTGTTGTTAGTTCTTAGTGTGGAGGACACAGCACACCCTCACCAACACTGCAGGATTTTGACCCTCGCTCAAAATGGCAAAATGCAATATGTGTTTAATAGATTATTGTTAAAATTAGATGCTTTTGTGTGAGTATTTGTCTGTTTTGGCAGGCCACTGCGTGGTGTGGCTCTCTGACTCTCACAGTTTAAAATGTTGGCTCTTTGTGTCGAACTTGTTCGCCACCCCTGTCTTAGAGCATCTAAACTGATATCAGTTTATAAGGGATTCAATTTTTTAAAGATTCTTACTGATTTTCAATCATCCTAAGTATATCTGCCTGTTGTAGTTGATCAAAGGCTAGTTCTAAAACTCTTATTCTATCTGAACCATTTTGAAAAGGTAGGTATCAGAGGAGAGATAACTGATAGCTAGAAGCAGCCTAGAAGTACTGGCTAAAATCATCTTAGATGAGAGAGAGGCTTCAGATCTACTTTTCTACCAATGCAAGTAGAACTAACATGAATTCATGGTACTCTCCAAGCAATTTTGGCTGTCTGTAGGTAGTAGACTTCCAATTACTTAAGTAGTTGTTAGTATATAAACCAACAGACACCACAAAAATCTGGTTAAAAAAATCTGGTATTAGTTTAAACATTTTTTTGTATACCTTCTGCAGTCTATGGTTTAAGTATAAGGTTTAAATATTGTTTAAGCCTGGGACCAGAGAGATAGCATGGAGATAAGGTGCCTTGCATGTAGAACAGTGGTTTGAATCCCAGCATCCCATATCGTCCCCCGAGACTGCCAGGAGTGATTTCTGAGAGTAGAGCTAGGAGTAACCAACCCCTAAGCACTGCCGGTGTGACCCCTCCCCCCCAAAAAAAAAAACCACAAAAACCACAGAAAACAAAAAAACTAAATATTGTTTAAGCCTAATAAAGCAACCTAAGGAAAGACAGTCCAATTTGCAGTCATTAATATATCTTTTATTAGTTTTAGTTTTGGAGATGCAATCTCTATTCCTTCTATTCAGTAACCATATTTCTGTAATCAATATCATGGGAATATCTTTTTGGGGTGTCTGGATAGGAGTTTCCAAATTGTGATCAGAACTGTCACTCCCAGTAATGCTCTGCCAACCAAGCTATAGCTCAAAGTAAGAATCCAAAGATGCAATGCTGACTGCTCAAGACCTTTATTCCAAGGAATATGCAGGCTTGAGGGACTCCCAGGGGCTATGCTTAGTGATCCCCAGAGGACCTTCTGGTGCTAGGATCATAATCTGATAGAAAACTTCTTAATATACAAGGTATTCATGCAAATTAACAAAGCCTGCAATTTTTAAAAGATGGACTAGATATTTAAATAAAGATTTCTCCAAAGATGACTGATAAGCATGAACAGAGTTCATTATTTCTGATTATGAGAAAAATACACTTTAATATGACAGTGAGGATTCATAAATTATGAGAAAAACATTCGCTGATTTCTTGAGGTTATGAACTTTAGATGTGTCTTCAACAACTAATTTGCAAAGATAAGGAAAACAAAAATAGACAAATGAAAATAGATCAAATTAAAAAGTTTTGAGATAATAAAAGAAATTTGATTATATTCCAAAACACACAAAGCTATTAATTTGAAAAGAAATAAGTCATACTATGTTCACTGTAGCACATGGAAGCAACCCAAATGTCCTATAAGAGACTATTGAATAAAGAAGCTATGGTAAATATATAAAATGGAATGTTATGCAGCTATAAGAAAAGATGAATCTTGTATTTTGTTACAATCAGGATGAAATTGGAGGGTATCATTTTAAGGTAAATGTCAAAGAAAGAACAAATACTGGATAATCTTATTCATCTGTAATGTCAAGAGAGATGCAGGAAGAGAATCAATAGCACTGAACTCTAATAAATCCTTAACTCTATATTACAAAGGTCAGATTACTAAGCACTTAGGGAAGGGTAGGGGTAATAAAGATGTAAATTGGAGTGACATTAGGACATAGGTAAAGGGTCCCGGACTTTTTTGCAACAGGGATTGGATTGGTGATGCAGAAACTGGATATCAACACAGCTCTAACATATATAATTTTACAAACATGGGAATTGTACAAAGTATCTTCTCAGATCATAATAACATGAAAGTAGAAATTAACTGCAGAAAGAAGATGAGATAGCTTTCAATAGTGGAAGCTGAACAAAACACTGCTAAATAACAAATGGATCAAAGAGAATATCAAGGGAAATATAGAAATTTCCTTGATACTAATGACAATGAAGATACAAGCTGTCAGAATCTAAGAGAAAGCAATAGATGAGAGAAATTCATAGCATTGCAGATTGCATCAAGAAAGAAGAAAAAAAATCCAAATCAACAACCTAGCCACACATCTCAAAATTCTGGAGAAGAAACAACAAACAAACCAAAAGGTTCTTGAAAGAGAAAAATAACAAAATTGAGAGCATTTTACTATTTATAAATCAAGAAAGCAAATCAAAGAATCAATGAAACCAGGAGTTAGTACTTTGAAAGAATAAACAAGATATATACATCTTTATCTAGACTCATGAGAAAAAAAAGAGGAAATGTTCAAATAAACCAGATCAGAAATAAAATGATAGAGATTACAATAAAAATTTTAGTAATTCAAAATACAAGCGATGATGACTGAACAACTTTATGACTTTATTCTGGAGAACCTAGAAGAAATGGATATATTCTTAGAGTCATATAATTTCCTAAAGTTGTAAAAGGGTGAAGTTAAAACCTAAACAGGCAAACCAAAGGTAAGGAAATAGAAATAGTAATTAAGAATCTCCCCAAGAAAAATATCCTGGTCCAGATGGGTTCATTGGTGAGTTCTATCAAACCTTCAGAGAATATTTACTACCTTTACTTGTTAGGCTCTTCCAAACAATCAAAAACACTGGAATCCTTCCTAACACTTTCTATGAAAAGATTTTCTTTAAGGATTCTGGCAGTGTGTTCTTATGGAGATTGATCTGAAATTATCTTTTTTGAAAATATTTCAGTCTGCTTTGGGTATCTTAGCTAACCAAATCCAGCAACATGTCAAAAAAATCATACACAAAAGTGCCGGAGCAATAGCACAGGATGAAAGGCATTTGCCTTGTACACAGCTGACCCAGGTTTGAACTTTGGCTTCCTATATAGTCCCTTAGCCTTCCAGGAGTAATTTATGAGCACAGAGTATGGAGTAAGCCCTGAATACCACCAGGCGTGACCCAAAAACAAACAAAAAGAATGCATACATACTGATCAAGTGGAATCCATCCCAGGAATTCAAGAATGCTCAACATAAACAAATAAATTAACATAATACACAGCATTAATAAAGGACCATATGATCAAATCAAGCAATGCAGAGAAAGCTTTTGACAAGCTTTCATGTTAAAAAGAAATCCAGGAGCTAGCATGATAGCGCATCGGTAGGGCATTTGCCTTGCACCCGGCTGACCCAGGATGGACCTGGGTTCCATCTCCAGAGTCTAATGTAGTCCCCCACCAAGCCAGGAGCAATTTCTGAGCGCATAGCCAGGAGTACTTCCTGAGCATCACCAGGTGTGGTCCAAAAGCCCCCCCCCAAAAAAATCCATTCATGATTAAAAAAAATAGGAGTGAAGGTAAATTTCCACCATTTTAAAGTACAGCAGTAAGAAAATTTGTGATAATCAATGTATCTCACAATAAGGTCATTAAGTCATTGTCAGAAGATTTGCTAAGCAATTTGTTGCTAGTTGGTTTTCTGTTATTTGTTTTTTTGCTTTCTGAATATTAGGTGGCTTTGAAACCATACTAATGTTTAAATTGGTATGTTTGTTCTAGAATGACAGCAGTGAAAAAAATTTGGAGTTGGAGCAGAACATTTCCTGGCACCATAAAAATAAAAACCTTGGGGTTCGACAATGAGAATGGCCATACCCTATAGTTGACCCTGATACAGTGTGCTTTAAGGATTAAGAAATCCTGTATCTCTTAGGCCAAGGGAATTTTCTTTCTAATCTCCCCAATTACTGTGCCTATGCAAAAAAATAAAAATAAAAATAAAAACAAACAAAAACTTGCCACACCAGCCCCCTCTTATTATTTTTAATCTGGTGAGATTTTTTTGTTTTGGTTTGGTTTTATGGTTTTATTGTCTTTTTCCTTTCCCTTCTTTTTTTTTTTTTTTTGTTTTTATTTTTGTTTTTTTGGGTCACACCCAGCAGTGTTCAGGGGTTATTCCCGGCTCTACACTCAGAAATTGCTACTGGCAGGTTCGGCTGACTATATGGGATGCCAGGATTCAAACCACCGACCTTCTGCATGTAAGACAAATGCCCTACCTCCATGCTATCTCTCCGGCCCCTATTTTTCTTTTAAATTTAAATTTATAGCTTCTATACAGGGGCTCATCCCCACTTTTTTTTTTCTTTTCAAAAGAACCACAGATGAGAACCATTGTTCTGCCTCATTAATTGAGAGAGAAAAAAAGTGGATGGTACCAGGGACAAGCAGTCTCATGAACCCAAAGACAATGACAAAATAGAATCAAGAGACCCAAACTACCATCTATACACAAAAGGAACTTGTTACACTAGCAGTCCAGGGAGCTAAGGATGGAGACGGAGGAAGCACGAGTGGAGCAGGAGTGGAGGGAGGTCAACACTGGTGGTGGGAATTTCCCTAATTCACTGTCACTATGTACCTTAAATATAACTGGGAAAGACTTGTAATTCACATTAGTCTTAATTTAAAAAAAAGGGGGGGGGGGAGTTGTTTCATGGTCCATAGTTCCAAACTCTGTGGCTCGTAATGTGACTTTTGTAAGGGATAGTTTCTGCTGCCAGGGCTTCTGGAACTAAAATAAGTTGGGGGTGGGGGCAGTCACCCACAATCACTCAAAAAAATGCCCTTGAGATGTCAAGCCAGGTATTAGCAAACTTGGAGTTTTGGTCAGTTTGGTGTCTTTGCAAAGATTAAATGGTAAAACTGAGCCATTGTTGAAATGGCAGTTGTGGGTGCTGGTTGTAACTGGCACGGCCTTAGCAGGGCAGGGACTTGCTCTGCCTTCTTCTCCCCTGCTGTTTTCAGGGGCCTGAGCGATAGCGCAGCAGTAGGGTATTTTTGCCTTGCACGCTGCTGACCTGGGAAGTACCCAGCTTCAATCCCTGGCATCCCATATGGTCCCCCTAGCCTACCAGGACCGATTTTTGAGCCAAGAGTAACCCCTGAGTGTTGCCTAATGTGGTCCAAAAACCAAAAATAACAAACAAACCAAAACTGTTGTTTTCAGCTTCATGATTGATGTAACCGTGATATTACATGGCTTGGTATACATCGCTATTGAAAATAGAGTGAGACATGATAGCTGCATTTGTCCAGGATACATTAAGTACTTAAAAAGAGATCAACAAATTCAAAAATCTTATAAAAATACATTAAGAAAATGAATGCACACTTTCAGAAGAAGACAATGGATCACCAATGGGCACATGAAAAAGTGCTCAGCATTATTTATTGTAAATGAGGTTGATGAGATTGCGTCCCCGGTGATAGAGTTCACAGATTCAAAGACCATCCACAAATCACTTCAGGAGGAATAACTCCAACACCCCGATATTAGGTAGAGACTGGATATTTATAGTGTGTCTCAGCCAATCAGGTTAGGAGGGAAGCAGGATATGTGCTCAATTTAAGGGAAAAATAGGTGTGCTCTGTTAGGCTCCGTGAATTTAGCAACGCTGGTGCAAAATAAGTGTCTTATACTATCTCTCTCACTCCCAAACTCATTTTTTAATTTTCTACATATATTTTATTTCACATGTATTTTACAAACAATAAAAAAATATATCCTAGTTTTTCTAGCTTTTTTTTTATGTTCCCTACAGGTGATATCCAAAGAAATAATGTCAAAGGACGATATCTTCTATCACTTTATCTAAACATAACATAGCTCTCAACTTTTGGCTATAAGAGTTTTTGTTATATGGTCCCTGAGCACCAGCAGAAACCATCCCTGAGATCAAAGCCAAGAGTAAGACCTGAGTACTTGTGGTCCATAAACAGAAATCACGAAAGCAAAAAAAAATATATTTTTTAATTCTTATCATTGTGAGAAAATTACCCTATAAAATTTAAAGTATTTTTAAATTATCAGAAAATTCTGTTTAGATGTCACTGATATTATGTCTTATATTTCTTTCTTTCTTTTTTTTTTTTTTTTTTTTTTTTTTTTTTTTTTTTTTTTTTTTTTTTTTTTTTTGGTTTTTCAGGCCACACCTGTTTGATGCTCAGGAGTTGTTCCTGGCTAAGCGCTCAGCTATCACCCATGGCTTGTGTGGGACCAGATGGGACGTCGGGGAATCGAATCACAGTCCTTCCTTAGCTAGTGCTTGCGACACCTTACCTCTAGCGCCACCTTGCAGGCCCCTATATCTTATATTTCTTTTAACTTTTTTATTAAAGTACATGACTTACAGTTATTTATAGTTGGTTTTAGATATACTATATTCCACAACAAGTACCTTCTTGCCTCCACCAAAATTCCTAGGTTCCCTCTTACACACAACCCTATCCCCAGCCTGCCATCTTTTATTTATCCATTCATTCATTTGTTTGTTTGTTTTTTTGTTTGTGGGCCATGCCCAGCCAGTGCTAAGGGTTTACTCCTACCTCTGCGTTCAGAAATTACTTCTGGCAAGCACTAGGGAGGATGTTGGCGATAGAACTGGGAGGCCGCGTGTAAGGCAATGCCCTACCCTCTCTGTACTATAGTTCTGGCACTCCAGCCTGACATCTTGACAGGCATGTTTTTAAGTTTGGTTGTTGAAGTTGGAAAAAATGAAAAATGAATGTATTTGAAAATGTATTTGAATAATATTCTGAAGCTGTGTCTAATAGGTACATTTAATTAATAATTTTAGTTAACTTCTCTAAAACTTAGCTATTTATTTCTTTGTTTTATTATTTTACCTGTAACAGAGGTAAAATTTATTAAAATTAATAAATTTAGTTTTTCAGTGTTGTTGACTTGGTGATTTGGATATTTAGCTATTGGGCTTTTATTTATTTTTTTTTTTTTTTGGTTTTTGGGCCACACCCAGTGATGCTCAGGGGTTACTTCTGGCTATGCGTTCAGAAGTCGCTCCTGGCTTGGGGGACCATATGGGAACCGGGAGATCGAAATGTGGTCCGTCCTAGGCAAGCACAGGCAAGGCAGGCACCTTACCTTCAGCGCCACCACCTGGCCCCAAGGCTTTTTTCTTTATACCATTGATGTACTTGGGTTCTCTTGACCCCTGTTTTTTGTTGGTTTCCATCTATCTCTTCTTCCATTTCTTTCCTTCCCTGAACTTCATTCACTATTCTTTAATAAATTTATATGTAAGGATGTTTAGAAAACTTGCCTCTTTAACCTTATTTTTCTTCTTTTTCATTTAAGCTTTATATTCTCTTAAATCCTGCATTCACTACTTTCACAATACAGTGAATTTGATTTACTGTTTGTTCATCTATTTCATGTGAGGGATACTTGTAATATCATTTATTATTTTCTCTGTGACCTATTATTTAGAAGAAATGTCCTCAATTTCCAAGCTTGTGAAAATTTTCTCTGTATTTTGATTATTTTATTATTATACTATATTGTAAAATAGTTTTGTTATATTAGAAAATAAATTATATTGATAACTTGATGGTTCTGTGTATATGAAAAATATTCTGAAACTATATTTATTAGGTAAATTTTATTACTTTTTAGTTAATTACTATAAATATTATCTATTTATTTCTTTGTTTTATTATTTTACCTGAGAGGTATTAAATTTTTTAAGGTAATTATAGATTTATATTTTTGTTATGTCAAAGCTTATCTCATATATATTAGGTCATGTTATAAGATTCATTTAAGTTTAAATGACTAAATTCTTTATGGTAAATAGAACATTTTATTATTATGCAGAAATGTAGAGCTCAGTTCCTGCAATCTATGCTAATGTGCAAATCTATGCTTTTTGGGAGGTACAAACCCAGAAGTGCTAAGGGCTAACCATTGGTTATGAGTTTAGGAATCACTCCTGGAGGACTCGGCAGGGACCATTTTGAGTGACAGAGATCTAACATTGTTAATTGAGTCCAAAACAAGCTATACCTGCAGTACTCTCATTCTGATCCTATGGTAATTTATCATTTTAAGGTCTATTCTGTCACATAATAGCTACAATTGATTGTTTTAGTTAGTGTTAAAATTATTGTTATTTTTAGGGGCCAGAGCATAGTATAGTGAGTAGGGCCAATCCAGGTTCCATTCACTAGCTTCCCATATAGCCCCCCAAGAACAATCAGGTATAATTCTTGAATGCAGAGCCAGGAATAATCTCTGGCAATATAGAGTGTACCCAAGCCCTTTTATTTTCCTTTTAATCTCACATTTTTATATCCTTATATTTTATAAAACCGTGTATAATTGAGTTTTGTTTAAATCAATTTTTGTTTCAAAATGAGTATTTGGTTATTTTGTGTAATTACTGATATATTTAAGTCTGTATTATTACCTTATAATATCAATTTTTATTGCACTATCTTTTGAATATTTCCATTTATATCTCCAGTGACTTTCAACGTGTACTATTTTTTCCAGTTATTTAAGTGCTACTACAAAAACTTATTTTATTACCACATCAATGCTACTATTAGTTTAAAATACCACTCTTCTGTTTTCTTGTTTCTTTTACTACTGTAAAGGCAGTTTAGTTTAGAGTCCAACAGTTCTTTTGAAAGCATATTTTTTCCATCATGCTATTTTAAATATTTTTTGTTTGTTTTTGGTTTTGGTTTTTTTTTGGGGGGGGGTCACACTTGGCAGTGCTCAGGCGTTACTCCTGGCTCTGTGCTCAGAAATCGCTTCTGGCAGACTCAAAGGATCATATGGGATGTCAGGATTCAAACCACCATCCTTCTGCATGCAAGGTAAATGCCTTACCTCCATGCTATCTCTCTGGTTCCTAAATATTTTCTTGTTGTCAGTGGTTGCCTATATTTTCATTAAAATGTCTGTGTTTTTATTTTGATTTATTCTTCTTGAGGATCGTTGATATTTCTTAAGACATAAGTATATTTTTATTTGATATATTCAGAGAAATTATTCCTGTCTATTATCTCTTACCACCTGCTTTTAGATAAAACTCAGTGATATATTGTACGTCTCTTATCCTCTCATCTTTAATTTCATTTCTTTTTAATTTCTGTGATACATTTAAACTATTCTCTACTTTTTGCCTACCATTTCTAGATTTTTATTTTAGTTAATTTAATTTGCCTAAAATCAAATTTTCAAAAGATAAAATATTTTAGTTTGGGCCCTTTGTTTCGCTAGATTATGTTTTAGAGTTTCCGATTCATTTCTGACATTTTAAAATTATGGGTTTATTTCATAATGTAACAAGCATGACTATTTTATGAGTCATCCTTAATTATTATGATAACTCATCTTGGGACTGCACTTTTTGTTTGTTTGGGAGTCACAACCAGCTGTGTTCAGGCTTACTCCTGGATCTGTGCTCAAGGATCACTCTTGGTGGGGCATAAGAGATGATGTTTGATAACCAGAGATAGAACCTAGGTCAACTATATGCAAGGTAAACACCCTACCTCACTATACTATCTCTCCAGTTCCCTGAATAATTTTACAAATAATTTGGAATAAATATATGACAATGTGTCTCCTGAAATGACACTCATTTGCATGTGTCAACAGTGGTAGGTGTTACCTTCCAAGAATAGCTGAATATAATGTACAAGTTTGAGTTTGTGTTACCATTAGATGCTGTCTACAATTCAATACAATGGTTGTTCTTATTTCCAATTACTGCACAGAATGGAAGGAATAGTTCTTTCAATTCTCAACTAAAAGGAAGATTAATTTATTAAATCCCTATTCCTGGCAGGGTTCAGTATTCAGCTTCTGTTTGTTCACCCTGGAGACATCACCAAAAGGGTGGTTTTGCTTTGCAGCTGCTTTCCCAGACTTGGCAAAATCTTTGACGCTTTCAAGAAGATGCTTTTTGTATTTTATCCAATTTTGTCAGTTGCCCTCAGCAAGAACATAAAATACTTAAACATCACAGAAGATCAGTAAACTATTGTGTTAAGATAATACTATTTAAAAAAAGTATCTCAACTCTTTAAGATACTCTTTACAAATGAATAAGTAATGGTTGGAATAGACTAAAATCTAACAGAATTGGAATCCATATGATTTCCTTTGGTGAATAGTACTGAAAATGAGCCAAGGTGGGATGACTGTTGTTTCCCCTCTAGTCTAGTTTTAATCAAATGTGTATAAACCAGAGGTCATTCACATCCCATAATACTATACATGCAATCATGTATGGTAATAGAGGATATTCTTGCTTGAGATTATATTGCACAAACTCCTGGCATATATGTCCTGCTATGTAGTGACTCAGTTTTGACGAATGAATATATTGCTAGCATGTATAGCCTCTGTAAGATGACTTTACTTAACAATGAACCACTTATTCTGGAATTTTCCTTTTCTTCTGCAATTTAAATATCAAGATGAAATATGGTCTAGCATGCAGATGTAAACAGCACTGCAGGAAGTAGTAATACAAGGCAGAGAGAATGTAGGATTATAAATAACTTCTAATTTTTTGTTATAGAACATATACCATTCTTTGGGCTGTTAAATGATAGAAAAAATATATTTCTTTCATCCACCCACAGAAAAAATGCATTTCTATCAATTTAAGCACAACCAAAAATTTGAGGTCTCTTGGTTAACCTATTTTAGTTATATTTTAAAATAATATGGAAAACATTTGGATTTAAAATTTTGATGAAGTATTTATAAAGATAAATATTCTGAGAAATGAAGGCTTGATCACTAAGGAATTACGATTCTGAGGAAGGTAGAAGGTCATATGATATATTCTTTATAGAACCATGGGGAAATGTAATGCCATTGTATTAACAAAAGGACAATTTTTGGAGATGAACTGAGAATAGAATTGACAGTAAAGTCACTGTGCTGGGATGAAAATAAAATTAAGATGGAAGCTATCATTGGAACTCCTGGATAGTGATGGAACTTCTTTTTAATTGACATAAATTATTGTAACTGATGAAACTCTGGATACATGTGATATGTAACTTACACAGATAATATTTACAAAGATAATTAACATTAAATTTACACAGATGTGATACATTAAAACAATAGAATACTTCATAGCTATAATCATGTAATCATGAATCATGCAATAATGTAATCATGCAATTACCATGTATGAAACTAGAAAATATTATGTTAAATGAAGTAAGCTGGGGGCCGGGCAGTGGCACTGGAGGTAAGGTGCCTGCCTTGCCTGCGCTAGCCTAGGACGGACTGCGGTTTGATCCCCTGGTTTCCCATATGGTCCCCCAAGCCAGGAGCGACTTCTGAGTGCATAGCCAGGAGTAACCCCTGAGCTTCACCGGGTGTGGCCCAAAATCCAAAAAAAAAAAAAATGAAGTAAGCTAAGAAGGATAAATACAGAATGACATCACTTGTATGTGGTATTTAGAATAGCTGCATAAAGAAATGCAATGATCGAAATGGGAGTTGTCTTGAATACCATTGGCCCCAGAGTATGTGGCAAGGCGAAGGAAAAAAATGGAGTGGAAGAAGAGAAACACAAATATAAAAAAATGGGTCCCAGGGGTCAGGTGGTCTCAGGAACGTTGATAGTGTTAAAAAGGACAGAACTGGGGCCAGAGAAATAGTATAGAGGTAAGGCATTTGCCTTGCATGCAGAGGAATGGTGGTTCAAATCCCAGCATCCCATATGGTCCCCTGAGCCTGCCAGGAGCAATTTCTGAGCATAGAGCCAGAAGTAACCCCTGAGTGCTGCCGGGAGTGACAAAAGAATAAAAAAATAATAATAAAAAAAGGACAGAACTAAATATCCAAGTCAAAGTCAGCAACAATGGAATCAAGAGACCCAAACAATCTAAACTTAAAATGAGCCTGTTATACTGGCAGGCTGGTGAGAGGTGGGGAGGGCAGAGAGGGTGTCATGGGATACACTTGGGGAACATTGATGGGTGGAGGAAGGTGGACACTGGTGGTGGGATTAGCCCTGATTCATTGTATGTCTAAAACCCAACTATGAAGGACTTTATAAACCACAATGGTTTCAATAAAATATATTAAAATAAAGAATAACAATAGCTGATGTTAGTTATCAAGTATACGTACCAAGTACTGTGCAGTATATATTATATGTATTGCCTTTACATATAAAAAGTCCTTTGCATCAACAATTATGTAAGAAAGTAAGGAATGAGATAGTTGTTGGAATATGAAGGAGATGTGTATATCATACATGGTTGAAGACACTGTGCAAATGGGTATTCCAGAGAAGAGAAGGAACTGAATGCCAGGTCACTATCTAAGGAGTCAAGTCCCCAGGCCAGTGATAACAAGTAAAGCTATGGTGGAGTATAAAGTTGTTCCCAACTCATACATAAACTCAACCATTTAAACAGAGTTCTGCCAAACTAATAATAGATGGGGGATCAGTGTTTGCAATACCACAATTAGGACAGCTAAAATTTGCATTAAAAGGATGATGCTTAAAGTCAGAATGCCAGTGAAAAACAGTGTTAGTAACTGTAGCAAAAAGTGAGTGATGTATTAGTTAAAACCTCAAGGAGAGTGGGGAATAAGATGAAAAATAGAGAAAAATATGGGTTAGAGATTGGATGGAAGACACATTAGAGAAGAGGGAAATGAGAGTCTTAGTAAGACACAAGCAGGTTGGCAGCATTCTGTCATCCTCTGAGAAACAGAAATAAAATAATAATAGCAATGAAAACAGCAGCTGGCAGAGGCATGGAAGAGGCAACCCAGAGAGAGAGGGAGCTTTTGTAGGAACTTAGCATTTTCCCTACCTGGGGAAAATTTTGCATGTCATTTTTCTTGTAGGGCTTAAGGAAATAATCAGTTTTTTCTGGAGAGTCTTTGACTTAGTGTCTATCTTTAGACTGTTATTCTACATAAGCAGAAGTAAAGTCCTCATTATAAGCATTATTTGGGCAGACACTTAATTTTCCATTTAATACTAGTAAGTACTATCTTCTACATAGACTAAGATTTACCACTGAGCTATTTGGAGATGGTCAGAAAAATAGGGGTCCATTCCCTGAGCTAATATATGATTCAAATCAATTTTCTGCTTTTGAGAATGTTGAATTAGAAAATGGCTTCTAAGAAACCCTTGGTTCTCTTGTATATTTTATGATATATCTTTAGGGCTCTGCAAAAGGCTACTTGAAGTATTTCCTTTAGGTTATGGATTAGATTTTGTTCTATCACTCTACCAAGGATATTCATATACTATCCACATACTATAATATATAAAAAAAAGTTTGACAATGATTTATTTTTAATTAACATATTTATATGCTTGTATAAATTGTATACATATTCATTAACATGAATACTTTTATATATATTTTAGGGAGCCACGCCTGGCAATGCTCAGATACTACTCCAAGCTCAGTGCTTTGGGAGTCACATCTGGTAATTATTGGGGAATAATTACCCAATAATTATGATTATGATATAATAATGTGATTCCCCAGAGATTGCATCCAGGATCATGCTGCAAAATTTGTGGTCTAGCCCTTTAAGAAATCTCCTTAATCCCTATTTGTGAATAATTTCTTGATGTCTTCAACTATTTAAATATTATAAAAGATATAGAAATGATAAAAGGTGAAACCATGCAATTTGCTGCTACCTGGATGAATCTGTAAAGTATCATGCTGAATGATGTTAGTCAGGAGGAGAGGATAAAATACAGAATAATCTCTTATATGTGGGATATATAGAAACATATAAGGAAATAAAAAATGTTCAGTGACAACAGAAACAAAGAATTTATCTGCAGTGGGAGCTTTCTATGACATGGAGATAAAAGGAACAGGATGGGGCCGACCTGATCAATTTTGAGAGAAGCAGTCACTCTAGTGTAAAGGATGGTCTTAGAATATATATGGTGCATAAACTCCTATCATTAACACTATTATAAATCACAAAACCTAAAATAAATGTTCTTTAAAAATTGCAAAGCCACTTCAAAAACACTCTCAGTGTATCTGTAGTCCATTGTGAGCACTCTTAGTACACAGATTTATACTTATGAATATACATAAGAACAAAGAGATTTTTTTAGACAAAAAAGCCAGACACCTCTTCAAGAGTGAATCAAAATAACTGAAGTTGGGGACTTTTCTTCATGATATAAAGCAGGATCTATGTTTGATGAACCCAAGTAGAGTGTTTATATTTGAAAAACATCTAATAAATGTGTGCTGAAAGAATTATTTAGTATACACTCTGGATAACATTACCAGGGAAAATTCTAGACCAGTATGAAAAGCTGGTTCATGAGGCAAAGCAAGCTTAAATGGTAGAATACAAAGCCTGGCCTGTGTAAGGCTCTAATTTTGACCCCTCAGAACCTCGTGTACTCTACTTCACCTCAGCACCATAGACTGGTACCTTTGTGGGTCTCAGAGTAAATCTAACCATGAATGATCAGATTCATACTAACAAAAACAGTTGTGGGTTCCCAACTTCTGCTGAAAATGACTCCTATTACATAAAATACAGAGATAAGGTGACTTCTTGAATGCAGCCAATCGTGGTTCAATCCCTGGCACTTTATATGGTCCCCTAGACAGATGCAAGAACATCCTCTGGGCATAGAACCAGGAATGATCCCTGAGCATCACTGAGTGTTCCCTCTTCTCATAAATATTACATACATACATATATACATACATACATACATAAACACATACTTAGTTTTTCTTGTACCTTTCTTCCAGAAGTAAAACATCTTTATAGTAATTCTTATATATTCCCTTTGCTTTCTTTACTTGTTCACTGGCTATTCCATGTACCAACTCTCAAATGGTTACCACTAAATCTATTAGACAATATCAATCACTGTATTAGAAAAAATACAGTGTATTCCATCTAATGGATGGAATATATACTTTACTACATATAGGAAACCCAGGCTTGATCCTTGCCACTACATGTTTTCCTAAGTTTCAGCTCATAACCCCTGGACACTTGAAATGCTCCCCCTCCAAAAAAGGATATTAACCACTAAGAAATAGCTTCACTTCTAAAACCCTATTAAAACTCACCCAAACACATGGAATCAATATGGTGTGTAGAAATATCAGAAACTCTGGTGTCTGAGAGTCTTGGTTTTGAACCATTGCAGGATAAATTATATACAAATAAATCATATACAAGCCTCTATACCTAAGTTTTCTCATCTTTTTTTTTGTGGTTTTTGGGTCACACCCGGCAGTGCTCAGGGGTTACTCCTGGCTCCATGCTCAGAAATTGCTCCTGGCAGGCACGGGGGACCATATGGGGCACCGGGATTCGAACCGATGACCTTTTGCATGAAAGGCAAACGCCTTACCTCCATGCTATCTCCAGGGCCCCAAGTTTTCTCATCTTTCAAAGTGTCATAATACCTCCAACTAAAAAGTTTGAATGAGTCTGGCACACAGATCATATATGTGTATATATGTATACACACACTATACAATATACACATAATGGCATTGAAAAAGTACTTATAAATCTATTTTAATCATCTTCAATTGTACTCGGATAAATATTTTCAATAAACCCAATTAATTTTTATCTCTTACTGGTATATGAATTTATCATAATTCATTGCTTCTTCCCAGCATATTATTCTATTAGTCTTCTAGCAAATAACTGCATATTTGATAATGCTGCCCAAAAATATTCACTGTACAGATTGGATTTGGAAACAAAGATCAGCCACTTGAATTCAGGGTCTTTCTCCATTCTTATTTTGTAAGCCTTGATCAGTAGTGAGTTATGTGTACAAAGCTCATGTGAGGAACAAACACAGTTCTCCACTTTCACTTCTCCACCATTATCCCTGAGTTCTGAGTCCATTATTAACATCCCCTTCTGGATATTACTTGATTAAGATGTCAATATTTCATTCACTTATTTTATTTTATTATTGGAGGGGTTGAGTCACACCCAGTGACGCTCAGGGGTTACTCCTGGCTATGCGCTCAGAAAACGCTCCTGGCTTGGGGGATCAAACCGAACCTCAGTTTGTCCTAGGTCAGACGCATGCAAGGCAAAAACCCCACCGCCTCGCCCCTATTTCATTCATTTTATTGCAGATTAGATTAATAAGGGAGGACCTCCCTCCACTTTTGCTTTTCACCAATCATTTTATTGGTAATTAATAAATATTTGAGATGTCATCATTTCAAAGTTTCTGGCTTCTACCACGTCAAACTTACAGTCTTCCAAATAATACTGATTAAAAAAAAAACCAGATTATCTTTCTGCAAACTACAGCAGCCCAATTCCACACCGTACAGGGGTCCTCAAACTTTTTAAACAGGGGGCCAGTTCACTGTCTCTCAGATCGTTGGAGGTTGGACTATAGTAAAAACAATAACTACGAACAAATTCCTATGCACACTGCATATATCTTATTTTGAAGTGAAGAAACAAAATGGGAACAAATACAGTATGTGACCCGCGGGCCGTAGTTTGAGGACCACTGCCGTATACCTTCCAACAGAAAGATCCCAGCTACATGATTGAAATTAAATAATATATAAGCTGCTAAAACCTCTTACGTGACATCATATTACAGGGCTGAAAACTCTGGGTCTTTCTTTTTGGAAGGAGATTGGGCTAAGCGCCCATCTTATACCTACCCTGCCACTGGGAAACCCAGCAGCCTTCATTTTTCACCTCCCTTTTCCCAGCAGAAAAATATAGCCTGCTTTTCCACCAAACTCCAAAAGAAATTGGTGGCTGCGGATACTTCCATTCCTGGCTGATAGCTCTCTGACATTCTCATTCTTTGGGAGGAAGGTTTTCCCTTCTGCATGAATTACACCTTCCAATAGGAAGGGCACACCCTTGAAATTTAACTTAATCAAACTTCCAAATCACCAAAATTAGAGATTTATAAATTTGGGACCACACAGCCTCAGGGTTCAGAATTTATAGTAGAATCAACCCAGTTTTATCACAAGAGGTCTGATTGGAAAGTTACATAGTAAATTGCCAATCTTCGCGAACCTGAGCAATAACATAGAAGACTCAAGTAGCACCAACCACAGCCCAGTAAAACCTTAGACACTGACTTCAGAATCACCATGGGAGATGGAACAATCATTTCAAATTGATCTGTTTTGATACATGTTTTGATAATTTCATTTGCCTTTGATTTACATAAGCAACGTGACTCAAGTTTGTGCCTGCATGGAGGCAGGCTATGTGGTGGATGGGAGATTGAGGACACCAGTGAAGGCATAGTCACATTGGTGGTGAGGTTGGTGTTTGAAATTTAATGCCTGAAACAACAGCATTATGAAAAACTTGGTAGATCATTGTATTATAATCAAAAATTTTAAAGTACATTTAGAATTGATAATAAATTAAACTTAATAAAGCATTCCAAGGAAAAAAGTACATATATCTAAATTTCTATGTATGCAAATTCTCATATACTCAAAAATATCCATTTGAGTCATTTGTAGGAATATTACTTTGTTGAGAGAGAATGAGCTAACTTCCAGTTATTGAAAATTCACACCTTCTGGTATATTTTTATTGTGTAGAAAAGAAGTTCTGAATTTGTTTCTGTGTTCCTTTATTTGGCATATGT